>LBNU01029740.1:61404-72870 GCA_014162995.1 Artemisia annua
AAGGGATCCATTATCAGCTTTTAGGTGATAACTAGCCCTAATAACTAACTTGAAGTTGTTAACATTCCTTAATAAGGAAGTTAGACCCGTCAAAGTATACATCTAAGAAGAGTTTCTCGAAACGGTACCTTCTACTTGGATAAATCCTTTCGAATACAAACAGTTGTGTTTCGTCAATTCATGAATCAAATCTGAGTCACGCTCATATAAGATGCCAAAATTGCCAAAAAAATTTTAATCACCACAATCCATTTTTGCCCCCCCCTCAATATGTGCACCGGTTTATCAAAAAGTTTAGCGCATATCGGGGAGCATACATTTTTAAGTCCAAATCATCACATTTTATCAGATTTCATATTTAAATCACATTCTCTCCCCCGATCAAAAAATTTCAAATCATTTGAGATTTTGTGATCCCAATTGATTTAAATAAGTTTAGGAGCATGGGAGAAAATGTGGTCAGATTTTAACATGTACTGATTATAAGACGAACTAGTCACTACTGCTGGTGCATAAAGTTTTGAAAGGTGCAGAAATTTTGAGCAAATACGCTCCCCCTCAATTAATGACCCGTTTTCTATTTAAAGAGCTGTAGTCATTACATTGAGTGGTAGGTATTTGTTAAAATTTAAGTCCAATAGCCACCTTGTATACCACAAAAACTCTCTTGAAGAATCAAAGACGAGAGAGATTTTGGGATGAAAGAAGACTTCTCTTCTTATACTAGAAATAATGCACTGAAACGTACATAATTTCGATGAAACATGGATGTAAAGTAATCCATGCCCAGGTGAACTTCACCCAGTAAGAGGAACAACTTTTTGGCGACGTGTTTTCCCCATTTAGAGGTACGGGTTGCTATCTGAAGTAATGGCAAGCCATTAAGACATGTTTTAATTATTCATTTTAAACTTCTGCTCGAGCTTCATTTAAAGCTCCATGCCATTGTTGAATGACATTTCTAGAGCCTTAAATGTTATCGATAAACAGAAGACATGCCTAGAACAGCTATTTTTGGTATTTTTGTGTTTTTCAGATTTTTTAATGGTTTTTCTAGGTTTTATATTTTTGTATTTTCCTTTTGGTTTTATAAGATATATATACAAGGATATGTGAAGCGAATCCATTACTCCTCATTCTCTTCCTGAAGACTTTTGAGCGATTCTGGAGTGAGACTCTTCATGCCAAGACGTGGGAGAATGAATTGAAAGCGTTCTCTTGGTAGTGCCTTAGTGAAGATGTCTGCCAGCTGAAACTCTGTCCTCACAAAGTAAAGTTCCACAATCCCCTTTTCCACTTGTTCCCTGATGAAGTGATGTCGAATATCAATGTGCTTTGATCTGGAATGTTGGACGTTGTTGCAGCAAAGAGCGATAGCACTTTTGTTGTCACAGTACATCGGAACATTGTTGTAACAAAGCCATAGTCAGAAAATTGTGATATCATCCATAAGATTTGAGCACAGCAGGATGACATGGCAATGTATTCAGCCTCTGTAGAGGAGATTGATGTACTCATTTACCTCTTTGATGACCAGCTCACAAGCTTTTCTCCTAGAAATTGAGCACCACCTGAAGTACTTCGACGAGTGTCTTGACACCCAGCATGGTCAGCATCAGAGTAGGCAGTGAGTGCCATAGCATTGTCTTTAGGATACCAGAGACCCATGTGGCTAGTCCCTTGAAGATACCTGAAGACTCTCTTGACTACTTCCAAATGCTTTTTGGTAGGCTTAGATTGATATCGAGCACACATGCACACAACAAATAGAAGATCTGGCCGACTAGTAGTGAGGTACATTAAGGATCCAATCATGCTGCGGTACTTAGTTTGGTCGACTGGGATCCCCATACTGTCCTCATCTAATTTTGATCTTTCTACCATAGGGGTGTCAACTGAGTCACATGATTCAAAACCAAATTTCTTCAAGATTTTTGTAGCGTACTTGGATTGATTGATGAAAATGCCATTGGGGTTTTGAGAGATTTGCAACCCCAAGAAGAATGACATTTGTCCCATCATGGACATTTGGAACTCGGAACTCATCTCTTGTGCAAAGCGATCACATTTCATAGGATCAGACGAAGCAAAGATAATGTCATCTACATAGATCTGAACATGAAGTAGATGATTGCCTGACCTTCTGGTGAAGAGAGTAGGATCAACAACACCCTTGGTGAACTTGTTAGCAAGGAGGAACTTGGACAATGTATCATACCATGCCCTAGGGGCCTGCTTAAGTCCATAAAGAGCCTTCTTCAAGCGGTAGACATGATTCGGACGTTCTGGGTCCACGAATCCTTCGGGTTGAGTAACATAGACCACCTCTTTCAACTTACCGTTTAAAAATGCTGTCTTCACGTCCATTTGATATACAACCATATTCTTACTGGCAGCATTAGCAAGGAAGATTTTAATGGCCTCGATTCTAGCAACAGGTGCGAAGGATTCTTCAAAGTCTATGCCTTCCTCTTGTCGGTATCCTTTAGCTACAAGTCTAGCCTTGTTTTTCAAAACATCACCATGCTCATCTAGCTTCACTTTGAAGATCCACCTAAGAGCGATAAGCATAGCACATTCTGGAGGGGGTACTAACTCCCATACATCAAGATGATCAAATTCATGAATTTCTTCTTGCATTGCATTGAACCAGGATTCTTTAGACAATGCTTCCTTGAAATCCTTGGGTTCAGTCTTTGTAAGTACGGAGTTGAAGAAGCACCACAAGGCATCGGTGGCAAGTTGCTTACGAGTGGACACCGGACGAGAAGGATTTCCAATGATGTTGTCTATTGGGTGATCATTTGTCCATCTTCTGAGATGCTTATGATGTTGAGGATTGTGAACTGAAATAGCCGTGTTTGAGTCCTATTAAGAAGTTGTCTCATTGGAGGGTTCAGGAGCAAATATGTTGACAAATGGCTCATCAGCAGGTTGAGCAAAGGGATTCACTTCAAAAGAATTATTTGATGCAGTTCCTTGAAGTTCTGAAGAGGTTTGATCGTTTGATGTGGGTTGAGTGTAACTAGATGATGGAGCATCTTGACCAACGGAGATGGAAACAGACGGACCATTTGTGTCTTGAGGGGCATTTACAGCAGCAACGTTAGGATCTAAAACTTGTGGTTCCGGCTCGATGATCTGCTGAGGCTCAAAATACTCATCAAACATTGGATCAAATAACTTCTTCAATTCATCACTGGTGGGAGGAACATAAGGAGCTGCATAAGTGGAAGACTGTACAAGTCCTGAACTAATTGGTCCAGGTGTCAAAAGGTTAGGTGCGGGTCCAGAACTGGATTGTTCAGGAGCCGTCTGCTCAGTCAGCTCATCAAACGTGACATGGATAGTTTCCATGATTTGTCGGGTTCTTTTGTTGTAGATTCGGTAACCCTTTTTATCTGGTGCGTAACCAACAAAGATCCCAATATCAGCTTTTGCCTTCAGCTTACCCAAGTCTTCACTATCGTTAGTTGGGTAACATAATGCACCAAACACACGTAGAAACGAAAGATCAGGTTTTCTGCCATGTACCAGCTCATACGGGGTTTTGCAGTGAAGAGGATGAATCAGTGATCGGTTTTGGGTGTAACAAGCAGTTGCAATTGCCTCCCCCCAGAGGAACATAGGAGATTTAGAAAATATTAGCATGGTTCGAGCAGCCTCTACAAGGGTACGGTTTCGTCTTTCAACAACACCATTCTGCTGAGGTGTTCTTGGTATGCTCTTTTGATGACTAATCCCAAGGTCTTCATAAAATTGAGTAAGTTGCTTGTTGACAAACTCAGTTCCATTGTCTGTGCGAACAAACCTGACAATTTTATTGAGTCTGACTTGCAGCTGCTTGATAAGTTTGATGATGATCTCTGGAGTTTCATCCTTGGATCTCAAAAACTTTACCCATGTAAACCGAGAGTAATCGTCAACGACCACCAACACATATCTCTTCCCAAAGATGTTTTGTACTCTCATTGGTCCACACAGATCCATGTGAAGGGTGTGAAGAACTTCCATAATGGAGTTGATTGTTTTGGGTTTGTGAGTGTGTTTCTTGCTTTTACCCAGTTGACATGCAGAACAAAGATGATCTTTTTCATATTTCAGTCGGGGCATGCCTTGAACAAGATCTTTACGAGTGAGCTCATTGATGGTACCGAAGTTCAAGTGATTCAAACGACGATGCCACAACCATGACTTGTTCTTTGAAGCCTTAGATAACAAGCAAATAGGTGATGACCGCATCATGTCTTCAATAGAAATGGTGTAGAGGTTTGAGCCACGACTACCTTTCAGAAGATCCACACCATCCAATTCTCTAACAAAACAAGTGTGTTTTCTGAAAGCGACTTCAAGATCGGAGTCACAGAATTGACCAACGGAGAACAGATTGTGCCCAAGCCCATCTACATAATAAACTCTTGAAATGACGCTGTCACCAAACACATAATCTCCATAACCCATTATAGCCCCAAAATGGTCATTCCCGAATCTAACAGTCCCGATAAACTTATTCACGAAATTTCTGAGCCGTGAGCAATCCCCAGTCATATGTTTTGAGCAGCTTGAGTCCAAATACCAAAGGACGATTTGTACGACCTGGATTTGAAACCAAACAGATATGGATAATTGAAAAACGTGGATCCCCATGTACAATTGGGGTCCAATTGGTTAGCACAAGCATATTCAAGAGAAATAGAATTAGCACATGAAATGGAGTTATCAGAGACAACATTACTAATGGTTGCAACAGACCGATTATCAGGGAATTGTGTCACTAGAGGGAATTTTCTACCAGTTGCCTTCCATTCTTTAACATTTGAAAGCTTAAGATTAGTCAATTTTGTTACGGGGCACTGACTTCCTAAAGTGAACTTTCTCCCAGTAGGTCTCCATTGATGACCAATATTGTCAAATACCTTTCCTGTGGGTCTCCATTGATATCCTACCGCAGTGAATATTTTTCCTGTGGCTTTCCATACACGTTTTTTCAATTTAAGTATCTTAGCAGATTTAACTGGGAAAGAATTAGAGCACTTCTAAAATGACTTAACACACTCATCATGATTACTGATTGAGTTAAAACCATAGTCGTGTAAGATTTCCAAAGGAATACTCGTGAAAATATTTCCCCGGGTCGTGTTCCAAGTGAAGGATGAATGGAATCGTGATATTCGATTCGTGAAATCGTGTCGTGAAAAAGTGAAAAGTGAAAATAGTGAGATATGATGGTAATTATAACTACGAAAAGTGAATCGATACTAAAAAGCATATAATAAAGCAATTAAACCGATAACGTAACGCATGACAAACCTAAAACGTAATATATACTAAAAACGCGTGAAAAATCTAAAAAATAACGTACGAGCGCAACTTAAAAAGTGAATAAAAGGCAAATCTAATCCTACGGGCATAAAAATAGTTTTCCTATGTTCTTAAAGATAAAAGAAAATTTTACAAAAAAGAAAAATATATTTTTGACTTTTTATTTAATTAAAATGATTTAAAAACTAAAATAGTGAAATAAAATGGTTAATATTAACAAAACTTGTCAAATAATTTTGAAACTTTTACGATAAATCTATTAAACTCTAAAGAAGCTAGGAAAAATTTAATAATGGAAAAAGCAGTTTCGAATAAGCTATAATAAGGAAAACAGCTTATAAGCTTTTTTAAAAAGGAAAAAGGCTTAAAAGATTAAACTATGCAAAATGTTTGACAAAAATCCCAAGGGTGCAATGGTTTAGACGTGTGTGGTTGAGGGTTTGGTCTGTGTATAGACCAGGGTTCGAATCCCTGGTCATATTTTTTTTTTAAAAAAAACTTTTATTTTTGGAAATTTTCTTTTAGAAACTAGCTAAGCTTATAAAAATATAAAACTTTTGTAAAGATAAGCTTTTTGGAAAATTGAAAATAAGCTGGAAATAAGAGTAATATAAAATCAGTTTGCTTAAAACCTTTTTAAGAATGAAATTAAAACTAAAATTTGGAAATAAGTGGCACAAGCTTGCATAAGCTTGTGCCAAACTTACTAGAAGCTGAAAACAACTAAATTTTATACTAAGAGACTATAGAACCTAAGAAAGAAGCTTAAGAGAAGCAAATAAGCAGAAATCATGAATAAGCAATAAAAGAGTGACTGATGGCAGAAGCCAAATCAGCCTCACAAGGCAAGTTTAAGCTAGTGTACAATCTGAAGGACTAAAAACTAATGTTTAAAAACAGTGGAATCATAAAGATAAGCTAGCAGAGAACATTTAATCCAAATATCAGACTAAAGAGAGCTTGTATGAGCTTGTTAAGTGGCTGAGAAAAAGGCTTGACAAAACACTATGAAATGCAAACTTAAGAAATAAAGCTAACTAAGCTATTACAAGCTACTACAGAAGCTAAGAATCTAAAAGCTACAGCTGGAATCTACTAAATCTACTAAGATAAGCTACAAAGGAATACTCAGAACAAAATTGAGGCAAATATGAGCTTGTAGGGAGCTTAAAACAAGCTGATACTAGTGTAGAAAGCGCAGAACAGTAGCAGGCCTAAAGAGGGCTTATTTGCGACCTATTTTGAGCTAGCTAATGAAAAGCTTAGGAACTAAAAGCTAGTGTACTATATAGATCAGCCACCAGATAACTTGTAAAACCATTTTTAGAAGATTTCCAAACAACTTTGAGCTCAAAATCAGTTCTGGTACACTGGCCTATTGAAGCTGTTTTGAACTTTGACTTTTTCCAGTTTTGTTGAACCTTGACTAAAATGAATTTCAAAAGATCTCTAATGACTGTAATTGTAGTAATAAGCTAATATGTGATTGAACTAAGCAAGATAAACAACTTATGCATCTATTCTAATGAGAATGCAACTAATATCTAACTGTTCTATGTAAAAAAAACAAGATTAAAAGCTATTTTGACTTACTACCAATTAACCTACCATTTTCATGCAGGATTTAGTCTAATAAGTCCCTAAGTGACTGAATAATACAGATATGACAACAAAACAACCACTACAGCAACTAAAATCAAATTGATCCAAACAGTCTTATAGAAACTGACATACACTAGCAGACTAAGGTTCAAGCTTCCAATTGCCAAACAACTAATCAATCATGATGCAATATCCATATCAGTAGTCAAAACAACAGAACTATGCAACAAGTAACTACAATATCTCATAATCACAGATCCAACAATTTCAAAGCAGTAGTGAACTAATATAAAACATAAAATAGTATAAAATGAACACTTATTAGGCTTCAATTAACTAAATCAAGCAACAACTAATAGAATTAAGCTAATTAAACAGAATCTACACTACTAAATTCTAATATGCAATTGAAAGCTAAAAGTATGAAGATAGGAACTTACAAACTTCATTCCCTAACTGAAATAGGAGATAATACCAAACCAAACCTATCTTTTAGATAGGCTCACACCATTCAAAAACACCATTTACCATTGCTGAATACACCAAATCCAATTAACCCTGCTCCATTAGCTTTCATTGACTAAGAACCATTTGAATCAAAAGTTTAGTGAGAGATCTTACTGCAAGCTTTTGATAAGCTTGAACGAGCTAATGAGAACAGTAAATGAAAGCTTAAAAAACAGATTTGAAAACAATAATTTGCTTGAAAATATAAATGACAATGAATTTAAAAACTAAAATTTCATTAAAACTTTCATTGAGTACAAAGCTTTTAAAGCTGAAATTCAATAAGCTACAGCTAAGAAAACTACTAAGCTACTTCTATAATAAACCTACTCCTATGGCTAACTATCTAACTCCTCAAATGTGNGTAAATGAAAGCTTAAAAAACAGATTTGAAAACAATAATTTGCTTGAAAATATAAATGACAATGAATTTAAAAACTAAAATTTCATTAAAACTTTCATTGAGTACAAAGCTTTTAAAGCTGAAATTCAATAAGCTACAGCTAAGAAAACTACTAAGCTACTTCTATAATAAACCTACTCCTATGGCTAACTATCTAACTCCTCAAATGTGGTGAGGTGAGTGCTACTTATAGCCGAGAGAAGAAGCTGCTAGAAGATCCAAGCTGGCGATCCGCGTCAATTTGTGCTACTTTAGAGCTAATCTTAGCCATCCAATCTAATCCCTCATATCATAGCCCTTAGATCATGTGCAATGACGTGTTTTGCTCAATAGTTAGCTGCCATGTATCATTCCCTTGTGTATTTTTGTGCTTCGTCTGACATCTGAGGACATTCTAGAAGCACTTGATTGGACGTTATTACCCTCAATTGCTGTAAAATTAGGACGGGTAAATTAGGGTTCTTGGGAGTGAATAGTAACTGGGAATTTGAGGGTGAAAAAGGCGGGTGAGGTTATTTTATTGTTATTTTACTGGGTTAAAAGGGAAGGTGGGCTCGTGGGTTTATTTATTTAATTTGGGCTTTGGGTTTTTAAAAGGGCCAGTTGTGGTTTATTGATTTATATAAGTTTTAGGATTTACAAAAGACAAGGACCAATGTTGTAGAATCTGAAAATCTAAGGACTGAATCTGCCAACTCCTCAAACATATTCCAAGGGCCTCAAATGATATTCTCTGATTCTTTAAGGTCTTGTTTTGCCAATTTGAGCTTAAATGTGAAAAATGCTTCCCCGGCCTCAGCTTTAAACGCTCTTTCCAAAATCCCGTGCTCATGTTTGCCGTTTCCTTGCATTTTTGTCCATTTTCATAAATATCCGTACCTGCACATCTAAAAACACAAAAACACATGTATTTGGCATATTTGGCTCGGTTTTTGGTCGTTTAAGTCCATTTTATTAGGTCAAAGGTATGTGTAAATACACACATACCAAAATCCCCCAGACTAAGGTATTGTCGTGTCCTCACGCAATGTGAGCAAATCACGCTTTTGAGATAAATAATTTCAAAACCTCTTTCTACTAACTTTGAAAAGTAGCAAGAACGTTCAAAAGAGATTTCAAAATCATTTATTCCCTAAAACGCCCCGTTAACCCATTTTATTCCGTATACTACTTTACACTACTATTTTTGTATTTTTCTCTTTATTCATGTGACGGTATGTTAACTTTCATTATTATGCAATAACATTTAGGTTCATCGAGTAGAAACATAATTCATGGAAAAGTGACCATACGGATAAAATTCGTCATCCTTGATTTTTCACAAGCCCCCAAACTAAGCTTATGAACGAGATCACAGCTCACTTAGAAATTAGATGCCAACACTACTCATAAAAGTTACTTGTGAAATAACCTCTTGCTCCCATATCTTCTTGTATCTAGAATTTTTTAACTTATGTTGAGAAATGAATTACTTCATATTTTCTCGTTTTGATATATTTTAATCCGATAAAGATACCAAGAATTAAGACGCTAAGTAGTTATTCATCTTCTCTCAAGAACCATTGCCCGAAAAATGAGGTCCACATCAAGGATTTTTGATACATATACACTCTTATTCTCATACAACGAAGACTTTGGAATCATACATCATAATAGACTTAAGTTGGGGAGTACTACACGTGCACCTCATGTGCCCGATTTAGGATCATTCACATGCACCTCACGTGCCACCAACTTGTCTAACACTTAAGCACATATCCATACATCTTATTTTTGAACTTTATTCTTTCTTTTTCATTTTTTTTTCTTTTCATACTTTTCTTTCATCACTTTTTTTTTCACTTTTTTGAACTTTTTTCCAAGGAACTTTAACGGGTAGTTCCGAAACCTCATACATATAACTCAATAAAACACTTGACTTGAATCCTTGATGTGTACCCAATTTTTAAAGCAAAGATTCTTTTAAAAAGATAAAGAACTAAATTTCATCAAAACCAAAATATCTTTAATTATTTATACACAAGATATGAGGTGAAACAATTTGGTGAGAGCAAAAGGCCACAAATACCTTTTATGAGCTTTAAAGAGAACCAACTACTCCACGTATGGCATCTAACTTCTAAATAAACTCTATCATTTCTCGCTCTTTGCTTTTTTAACAAATCTTAAATAATGAGATCCGCGAATACTTAGCTGATAATCAGCCACGCATATATAAAGTCAGTTACGGAAACTTGCAAACTCTAATAAAAGAATTCGCGTTTTCTAGTTCCTTATGTAAAAGACTAGCGAAAGCTTTTAAGCTGCGCATGTGTAAAGTCAAGTACGGGAACTTTGCAGATTCTTAAGAAAGAATTCGCGTTTTATATCTCCTTGTGTACAAAACTAGCACAAGCTTATGTGATCATCATTGGTTAAGGGAACAAGCTAGGTGATGAGACGAAAAGTGTTACGCTTTTTAGGGGTCATTTAAGCCCTAATTCGTGTAAATGTGATCAAATATTGCCCTAAATCGTTCCTTTTGTCATTTTAGGTACTTTTGAGAAGAATCTGGAAAACATGCATATTTGGACGTTTTTGGAGCATAAAAGTGAAGAAAACGACAAAGTCTCAAAAGAAGCTGGAATTACTACCTGACGACGTCAGAGTCACAACGTGACGCCGTTAGCAAACCTTGATAAAGGAGTGGAAACCATTTTACAAATGACGGGCCAGAAAGATTTGGGAACTTTACACCTGACGCCGTCAGGTGTTATTGGTGGTAGGCCGTCAGGTTGTAATTTAAAGAGTGACGGCCCAGAAGGAAATAAAGAGTGACGGCGTCAGAAGTGGATCTAGGCCATCCGAGAAACCTTATGGCGGCGGGCTGACGGCGTCAGCCTCTATAACCTGACGCCGTCAGAGTGTAAAAGTCTATATATAGTTTTCTATTTTTCATTCATTAGTGTGGAACTTTGTGGAGAACTTTTGGCACCAAACCCTAGACGAATTTTCTGTACTTTTTAGGTTTCCAACCCTTGGAACCCTCATGCTTAATTAAAGATAAGTCTTCACTTTAATTCAATCAATATGTCTATGTGTTGGTTGATTATCTCTTTTGCTTGTCTTTTAATTAACTGTGTAGCTAACATTCTTCTTGTGTTTGCTTATGATCTAATAAACTAACTATTACCTTAACTTGGTTACTTGATGTGTGTTGTTGTCTCTGGATGATTGTTCCTCATGTTACGGCTCAAGGATGGCCAACCTCCTTTATGGTAATGCTGAACGTCTGGGACATGTACCAAGGCATACTAGGTCAGGTTAATGGTATATTAACGCATGAGCCCACTTTTAAATCCCTATGGTTGTGTCGTGCATCGGATAGGAGGGATAAGAGCTCATAGTAATTGGAGAGATTGTATCGCACTCATGATTACTTGGACTATACACCTTCATCACACAGTAACTATCACTATCAATTAACGGTAAACTGATAGTTAGGGGAGTCAATGAAGCTAAGTAACCAACTTTTCTCCATATTGTATTCACCCAACGATAATTTAGATTTTTATTTATTTTGAATTGTATTCTTGTTAGTTGATAGAACTAATTCCGCCCACTCCTTCAAACTAATTTCTACTTGCTTTTCA
>LBNU01029741.1:10828-23498 GCA_014162995.1 Artemisia annua
AAAGGAGGAGGAGGTGTAATTACTAAAGTGTTTTGTGTTTGATATGTGATGTGATATTATATTTTATACGTCGGTTAACCTTAGTAAATGGAGGCATTATTTAAGCTTATTCTCCGTGATTTACACTGGAAAATGTATACTTCATCCATCTTCATCACAACTAAATTACTACAACTATATACCTTAGTAGCTTTATATAAGTCATGCTTCGCCCCTTCTCGTTTCTTCTCTCTTTTTATAATTGACAATTAAGGGTTCCAAAATACGTCTCTGAGGCTTTCCCATCACTATCTTGACTTTTGTGTTTAGGGATACAATGATCTCAACCCTTGAGTTTGGATTGTTGGCGGGAAATTTCCCATGGTGGTAGAGTTGGGGCAGTAACCATGGGCAAGGATGGGTAATTATTGCTTGGGGGGTGTGTAGGAACAAGGAGGTGTGGTAGAAATGATTAGGGAGGCATGTAAGGAGGAAACCTCCCTGGTTTTTAAGGCACGTGATGGTGTTTAAGGTGGGAGGGAAAAGATGGTCAAAGTGGGGTTTGACCTGGGTTTAGTGATAACACGGGGGGAGTATTTTTTGTTTATGGCCGGGTTTTATGTTATTGGGATCAAGGTTTGTAGTTGGGCTGGTTTATGTTTATTGGGTTTGGGTAGATAACAAATAAGGTTTCCATTTGGTGTTTACAAGTATATAAGCCCCGGACCTTTGTGTAATTGCTGAACAGTGAGGGACCCATGCTGTCAATTTTCCAACTTCCCCCAAGACCCAATGATGCCAAACTTAATATATCCCAAGGGACCATTTAATGAATTTTTTCCATTTAAAAACACCCAATGGACCATTTTGTCAATTTCAAAGTTGAGGACTTTTTCTGCCATTTTGCCCAAAAATTTCATTCAAGGACCAATTTGGACAACTTAGAAATTTCAGGGACCTTGAATGATAAAAACTCCCTAACATTTTTAAATTCCAGGGACTATTTTTTGCCAATCTTTGAAAGTTGGGGGACTGAACTGCAAATTCTGCAAACTTGCTCATTTTAGTTGTTTTTTAAACATATTTTGCATTGAGGACATATAAAACACGATCCTTGGATATTTTCGCATTGATGCGTTTTTGAAAGGTTTCACATGTTTTGCATTTCAGATTTGACCAAAAATGATGAGTGTTTGAGCACTCATCAATCCCCCACACTAAAATATTGCTAGTCCCTAGCAATCTTTTATGAAAACTTGATGGATTTTAATCTCTTTACCAAAAGCCATCACTTCTGGAGTAGCCAAATGTTTCAGTTCAAGTAAGAACCATGGTACATCGATAACCATATGATTTTGAGCAAATCACCAGCTTTCAACGGGTTTGATACGTCTTTACCAGAAGCCGTTTGCTTCTGGACTAGCCAACTCTTAGATAAAATACACTTATTATCTTTGGTGAGCTGATTACCAATTATGGTTTTCCAACTGCCTTTACCACAAGCCATAATCTTGCGGGCTAGCCAACTCTTCACTAATTAAAGATATGGTGAGTCGATTACCATACAATTTTTGGCAAATTGCAAGCCGTAAACGGATTTGAGATATCTTTACCAAGAGCCGTTTGCTCCTGGATTAGCCAATCCTTTTGTCAGTTAGACATGGCGGACTGATTACCACAAAAAAAAATTGGTCAAAAAATGGGGGTATTAAGGCGCTGAAATGTACAAATGTGATCAAAATTCGCCAAGAATTTTCCCCCCACACTTAGAATTGAATATTGTCCTCAATATTCAAAGTCCCGGCTAGTATGCCGAATCCTTGAACGTAAAAAGTTTAGATTGAGGCAAGTGTGGGAACATCATATTTGAAAAGTGAGTTAGATATTTAAAGCTTCTTAAATAGAAGCTATCACTTCCTTTAAAATGATGATGATGATTTTTTTTTGAATGATATATACAACAGCAGGGGTAACACCCCCACACTTAGGGTGAAAACCCCGTATGCATGCTATTGTTTTTGTTTACCGAGTCGCTAGCTTGACTCGACCCCGAATTCATTTGTTCATGGGGAAGTATCATGTGGAAGAGATAATCTCCATCGGACTTTCATTCAAGATGTTTGGACAAACATTTGAAGCACGTGAAAGTTCCACACCGATGAGATATACAGAGAGACCCTGGCCTAAAAGAATGATATATGGAAATGCCGGGGTCAAAGATAGTGTCTTCACTCCCGAATGAGTGAAGAAGAGAGGAGGTCACCGAGTAGGTGAAGAAAAGGAAGAATGTCATGATAAGAATCATGATAAGAATTTCTTCCTCAGGATCAAGTGCAGTTGCATTCGTTTGGATTTCAAAGGTTAAACTCTTTGGTTTTGAAAGCATCTCGGGTTGGAGGGTGGGAAAATTTTTATCAAAATACCAATTCTCATGATTGAGAACTTTTCCCCCCGATCATGATTTTTCTTGCCATCCAAGTAATCATACTCCGGCGGAGATATGATATGAGTGAGTTCACCGGAGAACTCCTCGTGAAGAGAGTTAGCGATAGAATTGGAATTCTTTGGCTCTAACTCATGAAGGATATACGGAGGTGGGACATGTGCTGTACTTTGTGGGCTATAAACATGCACCTCGTCCATTATAGTCTCTGTTTCAGACTCATCACTATCAAAGAGTGGATTAACTGAATTTAGAGTAAATTCAGAATCGAATTCAAACAAAGGATTAGCGATAGTCGTGTTGAATGTTGTGGAAACGAAGTGGTCAACATCCTCTTCAAGGTTGAGGATCTCGGAATGTGGAAGTGATGCATCAATAAATTCGATGTCTTTAGAATATAAAGAATCGGCATCACTATAATCACTGTCAGAATTGGAGAAAGTTTCAACAAGATCTTTTGGGAAGTCAAGAGGAGGGGACACATCACACACATGGTCAAGAATACCCTTAGACTCACTTGGGATCGGGATAAGGTTCTCAACACTAGACTTTATGAATTCGTCCGATTCCTTTTCAGGAATAGTGTCAAGATGCTCATCCCCCATTATGGGAGAGTCTGTGGGATCTTCGGGTGTGGCAGCAGACTGAGGGAGTTGAGAAGGGCTAGCACTCATGGAATTCACAAGTTCCATTTGTTCTACGGCTAGTGACTCCGTCACATTATTTTCTCCCTGATTTTCCATGGAAGGAATTGCAACTGATGAACTTGATGAACCCTTATAAAATTGAAGAATATCAAGGGTATCATCATCATCATCATCTAGAAGAGCAGCATTGCGAAATATGGCAAGTTTTTTAGCTTCTTGTTCTTCGACAAGTAATTCCTCCATGCTCTTTTCGTTCCTAGCGTCTCGTTCTTCCGCGAGTAGTTCTGCCATAGATTTCTCACGAGAGTTTTGAAACGATATACTAGCCAACTCCTCTTTAAGTTCTTTTAATATCTCAAGAGCCTCAAGACAAAGGTCTTGCTGAGCTTCATGAGGAGTTGCTTGGGTCATTTGGTACTGTGGAGGTTGGTCATAATACGATGTGCCAAAATTGTCACAAGGAAATGGATTCCCCGTTTGACAATCTGAACTAAAGTGTGGACCTCCAAAGTATTCACAGCAGTAAAACTGATGTGGCTGTGAGTCGTACGTGTTGGAGTCATAATTGCTATCAGGAACCTGCTCATAGACAAGCGTGTTTCCCGATTGGCAATCATAACTGTAGTGTGAACCACCACAGTACTCACAACAGTAAAACTGCTGAGTCTCATAGTGTGGTAGCTGATGGAATAAATCAGTCGCGTCATGGTAGGAATAGAGATTCTGGTTATAGACAGACCTGTTTCCTGACTCTACCATGCCACAACTAGGGCAATTACCACCATTATAAGGACCACCACACCATTGACAATCAAGAAGGTGTGGATGAGACATAGAGAGAATCAAATGGTTAGAGGGGGTAAGGGATAAAGAATCAAAAAGGTAAGAGGGTAAAGATGAATATTTTTGGGGTTTTTGATAAACATTTTGAAAAACAGAATAAGAAGGAAAATATTTTTGGGAACCGATCCGTCAAACAAATTAACTTCACGATTGTTTTTGTTTTTTATATGAAAATATGAGAATATGAACAAGGTTATGGTAAATATACAATGAGTGAATATCCAAGATCACTAATCTTCAAACACGTTCGCCCACTGATTGTGTCAAGTTTTAGGATCAAACTGCGCCTTAAGTCAACCTATTTTCCAACTCTATTGGGTAATTTTGTTTTTATTGAGTTTGATACCGGACTTCAGGCCCGGCCCGAGCCCCGGTCCGCTAACCGACCTACTGGTCCTTAATTATTTTTTAACTAAGTCCAATCTTAGTTTGGGGCCCATCAGACTTCAAGCCTAAGCCCGGATCTTTTATAGAAAGCTAGCCGAAACCCAAAAGCCCAAGCTTTTGCTGATAGAGAGCTTTTCATTGGCTTGGTGATTCTTTATAATTTGTACTTATTTTGTTACTTTTTGTATTTATATTCAAAACATCAATATTTTCACATATAAAACTTATCTGTTATTACCAAATATATATTAATATAATATAATATATATATTATTATATATATATGATATATTATATATATAAGAAAGTCGGGGCTTGCTTTTTTCCGGCCCAGGTCCTTTGTGCACCGTCTACCGAGCCCAACACCATTTATAGGGACAAAAATTTGGCCCTATGTGGCTCTTCTTATTAATATTATAATGCCACCACCTCTTTGTTATATAGCTCAAGCGCCATTACTTCACATGTCCAAGTTATGCGGGTATTTTTTTTTTTTTTTTTTTTTTTTGTTTTTTTTGTTTTTTTTTAACTTAGTGATATTTTTTGTCATGTCGTCTATAAGAATGTTATGGGAAGGTGTTTATGTATAAGAGGTTATATGGTACAAGATTAATATGATCATGACGTGCCTATAATAGTACAAGGTGAACTGCACCTTGCACCCCTGTTGGGGTATGAAATGTCAAGTTACTTGCTGGAGTATTCAGTCAAAGACTGCTAGAGTATACAAGTCAAAGTACTTGCTCGTTTGATAAAAAGTCAAAGTACTGCAAGGGTTAAAAGACTGACGACATGCAAGATTAGATTAGGATATTATGTAATTCTGAATATTCTCAAGTTAGAGTTCGTTTACTTGTCGTTCAAGAATTGTAAACCGACCTAGGGTTTCCTGTGTCTATAAAAGGACCCCTAGGTTGGCATTAGAGATATACATTTTTAGAGATAAACTACAAAGTTCGATATTAGAGTTGTTAGGTGTTTGTGAGTCTGGTACGGAAAGCAGATTCAAAAGGAGTTAATATCATCGTCAAAGTTTATCGATTTCTTCTTAAGCTTTGTTCAAAGTAGGATTCCGCATAATTTAACAAAGTCACTTCAGTGTTTCATTGTTAGTAGTTAAGGATTTATTCCAAGACTGCTAAGCCTTAACAGCACATAGTTCAGTTTTGGGCAGAGTATATCGAATCCATAAACAAGTGGTTCAGCAGACAGGTTGGAAACTCTGATTAATGAAGAAACCCTAAACCAAACCGATTCCTAAACAACCCTAGCAAGATGTCGAACACTTGAAACCTTGCCACCAAATCCCATCCATGACTACTGTTCGTATTACTATAATTCAGAAGGAAGTATGGATCTTTGGAGCATGAAGATGGAACAGTACATTGCTATTACAGACCCTGCATTATGGGAATGTAATTGCAATGTAAATCAAAGTTATTGAAGAACCGAAGAGTTTTCCTGGACAACCTAAACCACTAAGCACAACTATCCTCCTACTGTTGAAAAAGAATCAAGACAAAGCTCTCAACATACTGTTGTCTGCTGATTCTTTGGGATGGTCATCTATGGGAGTTCCATAATGCCTAAGGACGCAAAAACAATTATGGGCTGCCATCAAGACAAGGTTTTGGTTTGCGGAGTATGTGAGTGCTTCCAAGAAGGAAACTGCATAAAATTTGTTGAAAGCAGCAGTTTGAACTTTTAGCTGTTTGGAGAAGAGAGCAGAGTCTTTGATGCTTGCTTTATGATAGATCCAAAATCTAACTTTAGTATTGCTAGATGTTTATATGGTTGCTGAAGTAAACCTGGTTTGAAGATGCCAACTAAAATTCTTAAGGAGTTTGCCTCTGTATGGGCAGGTTGGTTGCTACTATGATCAGAGGACCTGGTTTGGATTCCAATGGACTTTTGATGATCTCTACAACAAACTTAAGTCTATGAGCATGAGGATTGAATTGGTCAAGTAATTTCCAATCACACAACATTGCTTTTGTGTCTTCTGAAAACAAGAGCAAGTACTCCACTAAAGTACTGCTATCCGTTCAACATACTGTTCGGTGACAAACAGCATGTTTAACACAACCATCGTCCACTACTACTTCATCACCCTCAAACAACATTCATATTGTGAATGATGTTTGGTGTGCTCATTCTTTGCCAGCAACCCACTTTGGCCTGTACTTTGAACGAAGATTTGTGCAAATTGAAGATGATGATCTAGAAGAGATTGACATTCAGATGTCAAGTTGCTATGATCACTGCAGGCATTCAAGAAATTCATGAAGACAGCGGTAGAGCATGACTTCAAAGCCAAACAGGTATAGCATCTGATAAGTCTAAGATTGAATGTTTTAAATTGCAAAACTGGACACTTTGCAAGAGAATGCCAGTTTTGCTAAATATCAAGCCAATAGGATGATTGATAAACCCAAGGGTTGAAATCAAGGAAGTACCTGAACCAAAACCAAAAGCATTAGTGGCTCAAGAAAATTCTTTCAGAGGTTGACGTGGGGCCGAATTTGATGATGAACCAGTAACTATCTCTATGCTTGCAATGGAGGAAATTTGATTGCGAGCCCGCTTTTGATGAGAACCAGGATATGCTGCTTTGGATTCAAACGAAGATCTTGGAGGCTTTGATTGGAGCATGAAAAAGTGAGCTGAACCTGTTCTGCTGGCTAATGGTAGCTACTTCAACCAGTTCACCCACTACTATTGAGGTTGTCTAACTGTAATGCATGTTTATCAAAAGTTACTTAATGCTATGGTCTGAAAAGAGTAACTCATAATAAAGCGTAGGTACTGGAAGTGCTTGTTTATCAATGACTTTACAAGTCAATGGAAGCAAAATTAATAACACATGCAAAACAATGAAGTAGCTTGGGCAGAAACAATATAAGCAACAGGTTATCAATTAAAACTCAGTGAATGGAGTTAGGATGTGTGTTCTGAATTAGAAAAGATGAACTAAAGAGAGAGATGCTTTATTAGAAAAACTTGCTAAGTTGGAAAGAAGCTGGTCTTTCCATGCTAGTTTTTGGGTGAAAACAAGAAGAGCAAAATGATAAAAAACTGGTCTAGGTTATGGTGTTGAGTATAGTAGTCAGATGAGACCACACCTAGTGCTAAGGAACAAGGTAGATTCGAAGATCTCATACTGTGAATTTGAAATCTTGTTCAGAAAGAGGAACACATCTAGTGATGGAAGGAAACCCAAAGCCCAAACCCTCCTGGAATTTTAAGAAAAGATGAGGCGGTATTCATGCAGTTTCCTCTACCACTGGAAGTTTTCAACCACCTAGAAAGATATTTTCTTTTTTGGCGTAGACGAAATCTAGAGTTTTAGGAATAAGCTTAAGGCGTCAATCTTTAATCCAACTTCATCTGTGAAGATAAGCGGAGATTCCTAAGGGATGATAACACATAAAGGGAATGCTAGGGATTCAAGAATGCCAAACAATGATAAAAAAGGTTTTCTAGAGTCTTTTTCAAAACCAGCAGTATTTTCAAACTTTTCTCAAAGAACTGCTAGTCACTCAGCAGTACCTTTCACGAAATACTTCAAAATACTGCCTAACTTTAGAAATTCTTTAATCATTCACCTAGAAATCATACTGTCTTTGGCTATAAACCTCAAAGAACAGGATTTGGGTTTGATGAATCAAAAATTATGTTTTGTTTGTTATAGTCCTGAATCACTTGATAAAGATTGTTAACTTCATCTCAGATATACTACTCAATACCCAAAGACAAAATGCTGCTCACATGCACTAGATGATGATGTGCTCAAACACTCATCACTTTTTGGTCAAATCTGAAATGAACATGTGAAACACTCAAAAACGCAATCAAAATGCGAAATCAAGGAATCATTTATTATTGGTCTCAAATGCAAAAAATGTTTAAACAAAATGAAAAATGAGCAAGTTTGCAGATTTTGGCAGTTTCCAGTCCCCCAACTTTCAAAGATTGGCAAAATGTCCCTGGAATTTAAAAATGTAGAGGTTTTATCATTCAAGGTCCCTGAAAATATTCTAAGTTGTCAAAATTGGTCCTTGAATGAAATTTTTGGGCAAATGGCAGAACAAGGGTCCCTCAAACTTTTGAAATTGGACAAAATGCGTCCTGGGTGTTTTTAAAATGGAAAAATTCATAAATGGTCCTTGGGATTATTAAGTTTGCACATTGGTCCTTGCGGGGAGAAGTTTGGAAAATGACAGCATGGGGTCCCTCAAGTTTCAACAATTTACAACAAAAGGCCTTGGGCTATATACTTGTAAACACCAAATGAACCTTATTTGTTATCTACCCAAGCCCATAAACATAACCCAGCCCAACCTACAAACCTGTTGAGCCCATAACATAAAACCGACCCCATAAACAAAATAATACTCCCCCGTTTATCCACTGACCCAGGTCAAACCCCACTTTGACCATCCTTTTCCCTCCCACCTTAAACACACACTTGCCTTAAAACCAGGGAGGTTTTGTCCTCCCCCACATGCCTCCCTATCACTTTCTACCACCCTACCTTGTCCTACAACACCCCAAGCCAATAAATACCCACCTCTTACATGTAACTGCCCAACTTCCACATGGAAATTTCCCGCCAAAAAATCCAAAATCAAGGGTTGAGATCATTGTTCCTAAACCAAAGGTCAAGATGTGATGGAAACCTCAGAGGTACTAATTTGGAACCCTATTGTCAATTATAAAAGAGGAGAAGAAAAGAGAGATGGGCGACAGTAGTAGTAGTAAGTTGTAGTATAGTTTTAGATGTTAGTTTAATTAGATGTTTCATTTTGCCAGTTGTAATCAGAGCTTAAAAAGATTTTACTAAGTTTTTAAGTGTAATTCAACTTTCTCATTTAATTCCAGGTTCTTTGCTTTTTTTTTTCCAGATTTTCATATTTTTATTAAATCTCCTTTTGAGTGTGATGTTGTTTAAAAGCTATTATTAGTGGTCAGTAAAGCTATTTAAGTTATTAAAAAGCTTTATAAGCTTTCCTTAGCAATCTAATCAGTTTCTAGCATTAATCAAAATACTCAAAAAAATTCAAGAAATGTCTCAAAAAAAAAAAAATAAAATAAAAACAAAAAAAATCAGAAGAAGAACAAAGAAGCCATTGGAGCATGCGTTAGTACTGGATGGCCATGGTAATAGAAACCTCATGGAGGCATTAGGATAGTGGAATAGCCGTGTATTTGGTCTTAAGCAGTGACACATTGTAAGCTTTTTCTCATTTTTTAGCCTTTACTGTAGCAGTAGTTAATTGATGCTTCTCTCTGTTTAATTTTCTGTTTCTTGTGTAGTAAATCAAGTTGTTGTTCAATTTGCATGGCTTGTTCTGGAATTCAGTTGGTTGCTCAGTTTGTCACTTTCATTGTCAATTTAGCATATAGTAGATTCATGAGTTTTGTTGTTAATGTTGGTGTTTTTAGGTTCTTTCAGTTTATTGTATCATGTAAATCCTTATGAATAAGTTTCATGATCCAAACCAGCCCTCAAGCTTTAAAAATCACAGTTTCAATTTTTTTAAGGGGTGTTTTGGACAGTGAGATTCAATGAGGCTTTAAGGTTGTTTTGTTGTTATGATTTTGCTGAACCATGATCCATTAGGTTCATTTAGGGTCAGAGAGTCATAAAATGCAAGTTCTTTCAATCAAAAGTCAAAATTTCCTTTTTGCTCTCCTTAGTTAACTGTTAGAATTTCGGTTTGCTTAATCCCACATTTAGTTGCGCTATACTTGGTTTTTTCAGCTTAACAAGTCATTTTATAGCTTATTACATCATTTTCAATCACTAGGATTCTATCTAAGTTCAAAAAAGTTCAAAAATTCCATTCTCAAAAGTCATAATTTTCAGAAAAAAGTTTTTGAATAAACTTGGAATTCATGTATGGTTTAATATTGAGTTCAGATTTGTGCTTTTGGTATATTAATATTTGCTGCTTGTCTTGCTATATTATTTTTTATAATTTTTGGTTGGCTTGTTTTAACTGCTATTTGTGCTTAACTTTTAGCACTTTTTCAAAAGACTTGCCCTGTGCATAGTTTACACCCAACTTCACAAGCTTCTATTAGAGCTATCAGTGGGCCCCAACCTCCCCCTTGGTCTTTGGACTCACAAGCTGACCACCTTTTCTAGGTCGTACCAAGCTTTTGAGTTAAACACCCGTGGGCCCCCTGGACAGCGCAAAGTATGTCCATTTTCTGTGGTGCAAACAGATTTCAAGGTGCTTATTTTTGTGCTTATTGCTGATCAGTTGGGTACTTCTTGTTGTCATGCTTATTCATCCACTTAGCTAGTTTACACCATAAGTCCACCTCTGTGGACCTCCCACAGAAGGCTGATTCTAGCTCAAGTCAAAGAAAGTCAGCTGGTCAAGATTTTTGTGTCCATTTTGCTTATTGTTAAGCTTGGGAAAATTTGTTTCACAAAATTTCTTATTTTTAAAGTATAAATGTTTTCCAAAAGAAAAATCAGAAAAATCCAATTAAATTTAAGTGATAATTTCTATTAAAATTATTTATCTTTAATTTCCTTTAGCTTTTTATTAAGTAATTGCATTTTTATATTTTCTAATTTTCTTTTATATTAAATATTTCTAGTAATTTCTTAGGAATTTAGTCTCATTATATTATAATAATTATATTAGTTAAATTAGTTTTAATGAAAAACCAAAAAGAAAATCCATTACTGAATTTTAATCTCTAGCACTTTTTTAATAATTTTTCTAGTTTTATAAATCATTTAGGTATTTTAGAAAATTAGTTTCATAATTTCTACTGTTTCATTTTCTAACTTTTTAATTTACAATTATTTTTATTTGCTTTTAATTATAGTTAAGTAAATATTTCTAAAGTAGTTTTTTATAAGTTTTAAAGGAACTTTTATGATTTTTTAGGACTTATGTAGTTGTTAAATAATTTAGAAAAAGTCTTGGTAATTTCTAAAATTAGTTTATATTATTTTAATTTAATAGTTTAATAGTAATAGTAATTAATTAATATTAAATAATTAAAAAGTCTAAAAATTTTTTCTTTTCTTAAAATTTTGTTTTGTCATTAAGAATGTAAAAAAATAATTTTCCATCACCGTAGGATTTTATAGCTTCTCGTTTCACTTTTATTTTGTACGTTACGTATTTTAATTAAACGTACGCGTTTTAGGTTTTTAATCGTTTGTTAAAATAATTTGGCTTTACGTTTTCATTATATAGTTATTTAAACATTTACCTTTTATATTTCCTTAGTTCACTCACCATTATCCCTTTTTCCTATTCAAAATCACCCGATCACAAATTCGTCTAGAAACAATGCACGCCTCGTTAGGACAACGACCCGGGAAAACACTATACTCCTTGGTTTAGCATTGTGCCCTGGATTGCTTGACTAGAGTTGAGCAAACCGTTGGTCAGTTTAGTTGACTGTTCAGAGCCAATCAAAATTTTGGCGCCGCTGCCGCGGGAGGTGTGCTGCGTATCTTAAAAGAATGAGCACACAACATCATCACAATTGATGTTGTTTGAGGGTGATGAAGTAGTAGTGGACATGGTTGTGTAAACATGCTGTTTGTCACCAACAGTACTTTGAACAGGATAAGCAGTACTTTTAGTGGAAGTACTGCTCTTGTTTTCAGAAGACACAAAAGCAATGTTGTGTGATTTGGAATTAGCTTGACCATTCATCTCATGCTCATAGACCTTTAAGTTGTTGTAGAGATCATCAAAGTCCATGGAATCCAAACCAGGTCCTCTGATCATAGTAGCAACCACATGCCATACAGAAGGCAAACTCCTTAAGAATTTTAAGTTGGCATCTTCAACAGTTACTTCAGCACCATATAACTCTAGCATACTAAGTAGATTTTGGAATCTATCATAAGCAGCATCAAGACCTTCTCTCTCTCCAACAGTAAAAGTTTCAAACTGCTGCTTCAACAAATTTCTATGCATCTTCTTGGAAGCATCATTACCTCCAAACCTTGTCTTGATGGCAGCCCATAATTGTTTTGCGTCCTTAGCATTATGGAACTTCAATAGATGACCATCAAGAATAGCAGACAACAGTATGTTGAGAGCTTTGTCTTGATTTCTTTTCACAGTAGCGGATAGTTGTTGCTTAGGTGGTTTAGGTTGTCCAGGAACTTCTTCAGGTTCTTCAATAACTTGATTACCATTGACAATTACATCCCATAATGCATGGTCTGTAATAGCAATGTACTGTCTCATCTTCATGCTCCAAAGATCATACTCTCCCTTCTTGATTATAGTAATACGAACAGTAGTCATGGATGGGATTGGTGCAGGTTCAGGTGTCGACATCTTGTAGGGTTTGTTTAGGAAATCGGTTTGGTTTAGGGTTT
>LBNU01029742.1:0-13192 GCA_014162995.1 Artemisia annua
TTGAGTGGTATATCAACCCAGACAAAAACCGAACCCTAAAAGAAAATCGAAACCCAAACAAAAGGAAAATTGATTGCAATGATATTGTAGGGATCAGTAATAAAAACCCTAACTGCCCACAAAAAACGAAACCATAGAGGATCGAATAGTTATGAGCAGCAAAAGGAGATCGACCCAAAGATATATATGCGATTACAAAAACCGACATATGAATCAAGGATTAAAGGGGATCGCTAAACAAAACCGACATAAAAAAGGATAAACCAACCCTAAAGAAAAAACGATTACATAAAAATCGATTGAGTTAGGGATATTTAGGGTTAAGAAAATCCTCCAGCCGCCACATCTTGATTGTAATACAAAACCACATCATCGTATTGCATACCCAATAACAGGTTAGAGGGTAGAGAGGACGAGAGTGGGTTTGTTTTTGGCCGGAAAAGGGTGAGACTGTGGCGGCCGGAAATCACCAGAGAGAGAGAGAGTGTAATCAAACCGTATTATCCGCCCCAACTTGTCCCTAATGCTTGCACACTTTATAAGAGTAATTGTCACTTACATGATGAGATCCGTTGTCACTAAAGGCTAAATTTATGAGTGTAATTTGTCCCTTACATGATAAGAGCCATTGTCCCTAATGTCTCATTTGTTGAGAGCAATTGTACCTTACTTTATAGGAGCCGTTGTCGCTAAACGCTTGCTCACTTGATGAGAGTATTTGCCCTTTACATGATTATAGCCGTTGTCCCTAATGATTGCACACTTGATAAAAGTAATTGAAGAGCAATTGTACATTACTTTATGGGAGCCGTTGTCCCTAATGCTTACACACTTGATAAGAGCAATTGTAACGTACTTGATGAGATACGTTGTTCCTAAAGACTAACTTTATGAGGGCAATTTATCTCTTGCATGAGAAGAGCCATTGTCCCTAAAGGCTCACTTGTTGAGAGCAATTGTACCTTATTTTATGGGAGCCGTTGTCTCTAAACGCTTGCCCACTTGTTGAGAGCAATTGCCCTATATATGATGATAGACGTTGTCCCTAATGCTTGCAAACTTGATAATATCAATTGTCACTTACATGATGAGATCGATTGTCCCTAAGGGCTAACTTTATGAGGGTACTTTGTCCTTTACATGATAAGAGCCGTTGTCCTTAAAGGCTCACTTCTTGAAAGCAATTGTACTTTACTTTATGGGAGCCGTTGTCCCTAATGCTTGCACACTTGATAAGAGAAATTGTCACTTTCATGATGAGATCCGTTGTTCCTAAAGGCTAACTTTATGAGGCCAATTTGTCCCTTCCTTGAAACGAGCTATTGTCCCTAAAGGCTCACTTGTTGAGAGCAATTGAACATTACTTTATGGGTGCCATTGTCCCTAAACGCTTGCTCACTTGATGAGANTTAATCAACGTAGAACTAAGCAAATTAGGGATCCTACAATTTGGGTTTTATAGAACCATCTTTAACTATACTCATCTTTCGGTAGCAATATTTCAATGATTCGATTTTTTGATCTTATCTAATTCTATATGATATAGCGACAACAAAGCGAACCATACATATGGGGGGGGGTCTGACATAAGTACGTTCTATACAGTGAGCAAATTTTATGCAGTCGATGAATAAACCATCCATTGCATACAGAAAGATCTGTGTTGATAGCGCATGAAACTTGCAACACGATACCGTGTGTATACTAATGGTGTTCAGTTATTACGTCTGAATGTCAAGCTCTGTTCAATATCAAACGATCAGCAATTAAAACACTATATCATCAACCCACATTACAACATTTTCACTTCCATAGCACTTCATCATATTATAATACGAAAGGGTATCGCAGTCATGACTAGCATATACCACCTCTAGAATGAGAACGTGATATCCATACAAGAAGGCTTATCTACTTCTTCCATGGGAAGGTATGGTTAAAATCTGAAGATTCCTATGAATGATATGCCTGTTATTAAAGCGTAGAAGCATCACAAGGGTATCCTACAAACATCTTATACCAGATCAACGTTCAGATACGAAATCAAAGACCCAAAAATAGGGCTTCTATACCTTAATCTAGATTTACCCCAGTCGTAGTGGTGCAAACTTAAGTATCCTCATACTCTCGATTGATATCGGCCCTCAAGAAGCGGCTGTAGATAATACAAGAACATCGAATAGATGTCCGTTCAGGCGTAATAAGAAGAGGAATCTTTAATTGGACGTGTCTACCCATACCTAACTAACGGCGAACTAGCGGTCTGAAGCCTAGTTCCCACACTCATTGAGTAGAGTCTAATTTCGTGCATATCACCGAGCAGAATAACCGACCACCTAAAAGAAAATAGAAACACAATGCAGATAGTGTAAATACCATTTGATTGCAGTGATAGGTTTCGTATGGGATCGTAGGTATAAGAACGCCTAATGGGCCACGTAAAAAACGAAACATAGGAGAGGACGAATAGTTATGAGCGGCAGAAAAGGAGATCGACGCCAAAGATATATATAGCGATTACAAAAACAGACAATGAATCAAGGATTAAAGGGGCGGGTAAACAAAACCGCATAAAAAAAGGATAAACCAACCTAAAGAAAATAACATTACATAAAAAGTCGATTGAGTACCGGATATTTACGGCGTTAAGAACAATCCTCCAGGCCGTCCACACTCTCATTGTACTACAAACCAGCATCATCGATATTGCATACCAATAACAGGTTAGAGGGTAGCGAGGACGAGAGTGGGTTTGTTTGTGCGCGGAAAGGGTGGACTGTGGCGGCGGAAATCACAAGCGACGAGAGAGAGTGTATCAAACCTTATTATTCCGCCCCAACTTGTCGCTAATGCTTGCACACTTGATAAAGAGTAAATTGTCACTTACATGCATAGAGCAATCCGTTGCACTAAAGGTAAATCTCGTATGAGTTATATTTGTCGCGCTGTACATGATAAGAGCGTTGTCCTAATGTCTCATTGTGAGAGCAATTTGTACGCTTACTTTATAGGACCGTTGTCGCTAAAGACTTGCTCACTTGACGAGTAGTATTTGCCCTTTACATGATTCACGACGTACGTTATGTCCGTAATGATGGAGCACACTTGATAAAAGTATTGTTTCTCTTGGGTAAGGGAGTAATCATGCACCTGGTAAAATAATAGAACAGACAAAACGTTTAAGTTACAATGGCAGCTGGGTGAAGTCCATATCTAGAGCCCGTTACGTAGGCGGAAATAAGGCATACATGACAAGACACTACCTATCTTACTAATACAGATAAAGATCGCCACTAGACGATAATAAACAAGACTATAAAAAACGGATCAACTACTTCCTAACTCGCCTTGAAGGTTGATATCCATATAAAATAGCCTGCAATGGTCCTGGAAGATCGTTATAGCTGATCCGTGTAGTATCTAAATCATAGTATCTTCGCTGATCACTTCCACACCTGACGATGAGAAAGTACGCATAGGCAGATGAAATAAATTCGCAGACTCATCAAAAGGGTGCCAAGACCTCGATCCTCGCTATCTGAATCAAATCTCACCAACCTTAGAAAAACTGGGTTGGTCCTTAAATTAGTAAAGAGAAGTATAAAAAGGGATGTACAATCCAACAAGCGTTTTCAACCAAGCTTACACTATAGTAGCGAGTCACAACCGGTAGCAAATTAACCATCTTGTTCCAACGTAACATTGAATGGGGCTGTTAAGAATCACTTGTTAAATTATGCGAATCAGAACCAATCTCCTCAAGGCCCTGGTGGGCGGGTGGCAAACATCCACCAAACGATAGAAGGGTTTCGCAAGTCAAGCACCTTATCCTCCTCCCAAATTTCTCCATATTACTCCTAACGTTTCACAAGGTCAATGTTATCTTTAAAATATACATACTCGTTAGGGAATTCAGAGATACAATCATTAGTGACTCTTAGTGCGCCTCATGTGTACCCTTAAGTAGAATTCAGCGTAATGAGTATCATTAGGTTTTCAACACGCAACTATCATCCTCCTTATTAATAGGAGTATAATTATCCTTCGTATGGAAGTACTACCTGGTCATTAGTACTAGGCTTAGAACACGGTCTATAGAAATATAGTTATAGGCATATCGTGATTTAACTTGTTACCAGCTTTACTTTATTCTTATTAGCACAAGACCAGCATCCAATCTTTTTCGGTTAACCTTCTTCACTTCTTATGGCAGCTCCTTATCACATGCCGACAAAATAAGTTTGCACACAGAAACAACGGGGGGTTTAATACTAAACTCATATCAATTTTACATTCGATCGCTCTTTGTCTTTGGATAAGGGATCTGGCCACAATAAGTGATCCAACAATTAGGCATTTCCTGCTGAAGATCTCAACTAAGAACTCTTGCATACGAATTCATACCGCCAGCTGACTTAAGACACATATTAGCTCGTGTGTTCATCAAACAGTAATTGCTTCGTACCAATTTACCGTGATCCTTTTTAGCCCACCAGCGAGTTATGCCACCACCTGCACAGTTATACAACTTACCCACCACGGGACCTTTCTTTATGTCTCCTTATCAATCTCAAATTAAGTGGTTGCCAGATATGAAGATTAATGGATGACCTATTCGCAAGGACCTCTGATTAAGAACATCCTCACATACCCTCCCGACTTGAAACTGAAACATAAGAATGCCTTGATGTATCATATACATGCTTAACTATTTCTTCAAACATTACAACCAATTTTGGCAAGCAGAACGCGGGTCTTTGACCAACGGAAAATAGGCCATAAAGTGAGTTTACATATTTGCACTAATATGTTTCCACTTCTTCTTGCGGTAATAGCACACATCAGCCAAAGATATAGATCAACCACATCACGCTGATATTATTAAATTTTTACTTAGGGACCACAGTAACATCGGCTAGTTTCTTCACATCAGAAGTGGGTTATCGAACGCCCACCTCCACATCTCCATCTTGTTATCGCTTGATGTTTTCCACCCGACACTACGCACAACTTCAGGCAACATGGTTTATAGCCACTTCTCCTACTTCTTATCATTTGCCTAGTCGTAGCCTACATCATTACCTGAGACTAGAAGACACTTTTATTAACACAACGGTAAGGCATAATAGTTTCCCATCTTTACCCAAAAGTATCCATCGCTGCCCTTGAACCTTCTTAGCCAAATCACTCAACGCCGATCATAAATTATCAACAGATTATCAAAGAAGGCTTAGTCGGCTTGTTGAGAAATCCTTGTTCCATCTCCTCCTTAAACCCAACAAAACAGAACCGAACGTAGATCCACACAGTAAACAATCCCTAAAAAGTTAGGGTTTCGGTTCCAATTTGGAATTGTTTAGCAAGAATGCCCAACAGCAAGTTCTTCCCAGTCGAATCCCAAACAAACAAAACTTGCAACGCGACTCCTAGAAAAGGTTTCGGTAAAGGGGAGTAATCTGCACCCTGGTAAAATGACATTAATAAAGAAAAGTTTCAGTACAATGGATGGAGTGAGTCTCTCATCGAAGTCCTAAGGACATTACCATACCACTATATAATATGACAGAGCCATTCTATAACTAACAATATATAATACTACTAACATGAACTAGCAATAAAATACAATACATCACAACTCAAATAAATATCACTAGCGTATTTGTTGGAAGATTGGTTCAAGTTCGGATTATGCTGTGAAGGTGTTAGGTCGTTAGACCATTGTTTATGCTTCAAAGTTCAATTTGCTAACGAAAGTCACTCTTATTAGATTATGCTTGTATAATACTAATAGAAAACGCAATTGGGTTGAAGCTGGATGTTCGCATGTTTATGATCCTAGATCGCTAGGATGACTAAGAAATTAAATATTTATTTCGTTTGAGTTGTGATGTATTGTACTTTTATTGCTAGTCATGGTCAGTAGTATTTAGAACTGTTAGTTATAAGAATGGCCTGTCATTCTTGTATAGTGGTAGTGGTAGTGTCCTTAGGGACTTCGATGAGAGACTCACTCTCATCCATTGTACTGAAACGTTTTTCTTTATTAATGTATTTTACCAGGGTGCAGGATTACTCCCCTTTACCTAAAAAAAAGAAAAGGGTTTCGAATAAGAATGGAGTCACAATCAGCAGCAAGCCCAAAAGCAAACCTTAATCGAATTTAAGATATACTTGAAGCACCAGAGAACAAAGATATTGCATGCAATAGATTACAAACCGACCCACTAATAATATTAAAATTGAATGATATAGAATCGATATTCAATGTAAATCACATGCAGCCAATCAAAAACGTTAATATGAATAAACAATAGAGAATGGACGTTTATGATAGGAACAATAAGAGACGACAAACAAAGTTGTATACCAGCGATTGAAGAATTAATATTATTTGGAGCCACCAACCCATTAAGAAGCCACCAATTAAATCTAACCGACCCACGATTGTGATGAAGATTAAAAAATTAAAGGATTAAAGATTTTATGAGATTGAATCGTATAGATGGTGTGATCGCTGATCGTGTGATCGCTGATGGTGTGATCGCTGATGTAAGTAATTGTCACTTACATGATGAGATTCGTTGTCCCTAAAGGCTAAATTTATGAGGGCAATTTGTCCCTTACATGACAAGAGCCGTTATCCCTAAAGGCTCATTTGTTGAGAGCAATTGTACCTTACTTTATGGGAGCCGTTGTCCTTAAATGCTTGCTCACTTGATGAGAGCATTTGCCCTTTACATGATTATAGTAGTCGTCCCTAATGCTTGCACACTTGCTAAGAGCAATTGTCACTTACATGATTAGATCCGTTGTCCCTAAAGGCTAACTTTACGAGGGCAATTTGTCCCTCACATGATAAGAGCCGTTGTCCCTAAAGGCTCACTTGTTGAGAGCAATTGTACCTTACTTTATAGGAGCCGTTGTCGCTAAACGCTTGCTCACTTGATGAGAGCATTTGCCCTTTACATGATTATAGCCGTTGTCCCTAATGCTTGCACACTTGATAAGAGTAATTGTCACTTACATGATGTAGCCTCTCGTAATTTTCCCAAACGGTTAGTAAATATATACAAGTTATTACGTTATATAAATACCCACTTTTACGTGTGACAAATTTTTTTTTTATATACATGACTTATTATATAAATCACAACGGTAAATTGTGATTTATCATTTGCCTAGGAACGATGCTTGCACGCAAACCTAGATAGTCTAAATTATTGCGAATATATTTAAACATTTATATTTTTATAAATATACATTTCGTTTAAGAACCGTACAATATTTATATATTCCCGGAGCCTACGAAAATTCTCGAGACTACCCACTAATATTATTGGACCGTAACCCGACCCGTGAAACTTGCTAATTGGGGACTCCTTTCTGTTGGGCCAGACGAACCCAAAAGCCCAAAGGGCTTATAAGCCCAAACGCACCCTTGTTATTTTTTTTCTTTTTTTCCCTTGATTCCCAGTCGCAACACCCCTACAAACGCACCCTATTTCTTGCGAACTCGACACACAACCCATGCATATTTTTACATCATTCGATTACTCACCAAGCAAAGAATTGAGGATGATAAAACTTGTTCCATATCTCATATGTTGAGAGCAATTGTACCTTACTTTATGAGAGCCATTCTCCCTAAACGCTTGCTCACTTGATGAGAGCAATTGCCCTTTACATGATTATAGCCGTTGTCCTTAATGCTTGCACACTTGATAAGAGCAATTGTCACTTACATGATGAGATCCGTTGTCCCTAAAAGCTAACTTTATGAGGGCAATTTGTCCCTTACATGATCAGAGCCGTTGTTCCTAAAGACACACTTGTTGATAGCAATTGTACCTTACTTTATGGGAACCATTCTCCCTAAACGCTTGCTCACTTGATGAGAGCAATTCCCCTTTACATGATGATAGCCGTTGTCCCTAATGCTTGCACACTTGATAAGAGTAATTGTCACTTACATGATGAGATCCGTTGTCACTAAAGGCTAAATTTATGAGTGTAATTTGTACCTTACATGATAAGAGCCGTTGTCCCTAATGTCTCACTTGTTGAGAGCAATTGTACCTTACTTTATGGGAGCCGTTGTCCCTAAACGCTTGCTCACTTGATGAGAGCAATTGCCCTTTACATGATGATAGCCGTTGTCCCTAATGCTTGCACACTTGATAAGAGCAATTGTCACTTACATGATGAGATCCGTTGTCCCTAAAGGCTAACTTTATGAGGGCAATTTGTCCCTTACATGATAAGAGCCGTTGTCCCTAAAGGCTCACTTGTTGAGAGCAATTGTACCTTACTTTATGGGAGCCGTTGTCCCTAAACGCTTGCTCACTTGATGAGAGCAATTGCCCTTTACATGATGATAGCCGTTGTCCCTAATGCTTGCACACTTGATAAGAGCAATTGTCACTTACATGATGAGATCCGTTGTCCCTAAAGGCTAACTTTATGAGGGCAATTTGTCCCTTACATGATAAGAGCCGTTGTCCCTAAAGGCTCACTTGTTGAGAGCAATTGTACCTTACTTTATGGGAGCCGTTGTCCCTAAACGCTTGCTCACTTGATGAGAGCAATTGCCCTTTACATGATGATAGCCGTTGTCCCTAATGCTTGCACACTTGATAAGAGCAATTGTCACTTACATGATGAGATCCGTTGTCCCTAAAGGCTAACTTTATGAGGGCAATTTGTCCCTTACATGATAAGAGCCGTTGTCCCTAAAGGCTCACTTGTTGAGAGCAATTGTACCTTACTTTATGGGAGCCGTTGTGTCTAAACGCTTGCTCACTTGATGAGAGCAATTGCCCTATATATGATGATAGACGTTGACCCTAATGCTTGCAAACTTGATAATAGCAATTGTCACTTACATGATGAGATCGATTGTCCCTAAAGGCTAACTTTATGAGGGTAGTTTGTCCTTTACATGATAAGAGCCGTTGTCCCTAAAGGCTCACTTCTTAACAGCAATTGTACCTTACTTTATGGGATCCGTTGTCCCTAATGCTTGCACACTTGATAAGAGAAATTGTCACTTTCATGATGAGATCCATTGTTCCTAAAGGCTAACTTTATGAGGCCAATTTGTCCCTTCCTTGAAACGAGTTGTTGTCCCTAAAGGGTCATTTGTTAGCAGCAATTGAACATTACTTTATGGGTGTCGTTGTCCCTAAACGCTTGCTCACTTGATGAGAGCAATTGTCCTTTACATGATGATAGCCGTTGTCCCTAATGCTTGCACACTTGATAAGAGCAATTGTCACTTACTTGATGAGATACGTTGCTCCTAAAGACTAACTTTATGAGGGCAATTTGTCCCTTACATGATAAGAGTCGTTGTTCCTAAAGGCTCACTTGTTGAGAGCAATTGTACCTTACTTTATGGTAGCCATTCTCCCTAAACGCTTGCTCACTTGATGAGAGCAATTCCCCTTTACATGATGATAGCCGTTGTCCCTAATGCTTGCATGAAACGCTTGCTCACTTAATGAGAGCAATTTCCCTTTACAAGATTATAGCCGTTGTCCCTAATGCTAGCACACTTGATAAGAGCAATTGTCACTTACATGATGTGTTCCGTTGTCCCTAAAGGCTAACTTTATGAGGGCAATTTGTCCCTTACATGATAAGAGCTGTTGTCCCTAAAGGCTCACTTGTTGAGAGCAATTGTACCTTACTTTATAGGAGCCGTTGTGTCTAAACGCTTGCTCACTTGATGAGAGCAATTGCCCTATATATGATGATAGACGTTGACCCTAATGCTTGCAAACTTGATAATAGCAATTGTCACTTACATGATGAGATCGATTGTCCCTAAAGGCTAACATTAATAGGGTAGTTTGTCCTTTACATGATAAGAGCCGTTGTCCCTAAAGGCTCACTTCTTGACAGCAATTGTACCTTACTTTATGGGATCCGTTGTCCCTAATGCTTGCACACTTGATAAGAGAAATTGTCACTTTCATGATGAGATCCGTTGTTCCTAAAGGCTAACTTTATGAGGCCAATTTGTCCCTTCCTTGAAACGAGTTGTTGTCCCTAAAGGGTCACTTGTTAGGAGCAATTGAACATTACTTTATGGGTGCCGTTGTCCCTAAACGCTTGCTCACTTGATGAGAGCAATTGCCCTTTACATGATGATAGCCGTTGTCCCTAATGCTTGCACACTTGATAAGAGCAATTGACACTTACATGATGAGATCCGTTGTTCCTAAAGGCTAAATTTAAGAAGGCAATTTGTTCCTTACATGATAAGAGCCGTTGTCCCTAAAGGCTCACTCTTTGAGAGCAATTGTACCTTACTTTATGGGAGCCGTTGTCCCTAAACGCTTGCTCACTTGATGAGAGCAATTGCCCTTTACATGATGATAGCCGTTGTCCCTAATGCTTGCACACTTGATAAGAGCAATTGACACTTACATGATGAGATCCGTTGTTCCTAAAGGCTAAATTTAAGAAGGCAATTTGTTCCTTACATGATAAGAGCCGTTGTCCCTAAAGGCTCACTCTTTGAGAGCAATTGTACCTTACTTTATGGGAGCCGTTGTCCCTAAACGCTTGCTCACTTGATGAGAGCAATTGCCCTTTACATGATGATAGCCGTTGTCCCTAATGCTTGCACACTTGATAAGAGCAATTGACACTTACATGATGAGATCCGTTGTTCCTAAAGGCTAAATTTAAGAAGGCAATTTGTTCCTTACATGATAAGAGCCGTTGTCCCTAAAGGCTCACTCTTTGAGAGCAATTGTACCTTACTTTATGGGAGCCGTTGTCCCTAAACGCTTGCTCACTTGATGAGAGCAATTGCCCTTTACATGATGATAGCCGTTGTCCCTAATGCTTGCACACTTGATAAGAGCAATTGACACTTACATGATGAGATCCGTTGTTCCTAAAGGCTAAATTTAAGAAGGCAATTTGTTCCTTACATGATAAGAGCCGTTGTCCCTAAAGGCTCACTCTTTGAGAGCAATTGTACCTTACTTTATGGGAGCCGTTGTCCCTAAACGCTTGCTCACTTGATGAGAGCAATTGCCCTTTACATGATGATAGCCGTTGTCCCTAATGCTTGCACACTTGATAAGAGCAATTGACACTTACATGATGAGATCCGTTGTTCCTAAAGGCTAAATTTAAGAAGGCAATTTGTTCCTTACATGATAAGAGCCGTTGTCCCTAAAGGCTCACTCTTTGAGAGCAATTGTACCTTACTTTATGGGAGCCGTTGTCCCTAAACGCTTGCTCACTTGATGAGAGCAATTGCCCTTTACATGATGATAGCCGTTGTCCCTAATGCTTGCACACTTGATAAGAGCAATTGACACTTACATGATGAGATCCGTTGTTCCTAAAGGCTAAATTTAAGAAGGCAATTTGTTCCTTACATGATAAGAGCCGTTGTCCCTAAAGGCTCACTTATTGAGAGCAATTGTACCTTACTTTATGGGAGCCATTCTCCCTATACGCTTGCTCACTTGATGAGAGCAATTGCCCTTTACATGATGATAGCCGTTGTCGCTAATGCTTGCACACTTGATAAGACCAATTGTCACTTACATGATGAGATCCGTTGTCCCTAAAGGCTAAATTTATGAGGGCAATTTGTCCCTTACATGATGAGATCCGTTGTCCCTAAAGGCTCACTTGTTGAGAGCAATTGTACCTTACTTTATAGGAGCCGTTGTCGCTAAACGCTTGCTCACTTACAATGACTATACAAGTGAATAAAAATAGGAATTAAAACATGATTCACTAAAGAAGCACCAAGAACATAGCCATCGTAGAACTTCCATCAATCTTCCATGTGAACCAATCCACATAGAACTTGAACTTGCATAACCAACCAAAGAAATCCTTGAGCCATTCTCCAACATAATCCAAGAGAAAAACATGGAGCAGATCGACTCAGAGTTTCACGAACCAGCAACCATCATCCCTTGATCCCCCTCCAAACAGCCAAAACATCAATATCAATCAAATACAGCAAGAACAAGGGCACCATGCAACAATCCAAGGGTAAATAAACCCAAACAAGCACTACAACTCGATCCAATACCTCATCTACTAAGTTTCAATGTGGTGAAACTCAAGCTAAGAATGAAACCCAATGTATCTTGATCAGTCATAGACGAAAATAGGGTTGGCAAACCCTAACTTACATAGCAAACCAAAGAAGCCTTGAACCATCTCCAAACCAATAAGTCCTGGAGCTAAATGAGGCACAAAGTTTCACAAACCATGAGATAGACCATGCCGCAACATATAGAATAAAGAATTCAGCAACATGCATCCGATCCAATCAACACAATGCTTAGGGTGTACGAGAACCCCTAAGTTTTATGATCATAAGGTTTAGCCACCCTAACAAACGTCCCAAAGCAATAATCAACAGCAAACCATACTAGGACTAAGCGAGGGTCATAAACCTTAACTTCCAATATTACCACATCAACAATGATCCAAAGCAGAAAATAAACAAACCAATCGCAGCAGGATCATGTCCACCCAATCGAACATAGAGTTCTTGAATAAGAACCCTAACATCCAGTCTCAACGATCAATAACATTGAATGAACAATCCTAGTGATCGAACCTAAGGTTACCAAACCTTAAAATTGACTTCCATCTCTCATAACCCACAAACAATTACATGTACATCAGCGAAGAACATCCAGCAAATAATCAACCCCTAAACGGTACACACAGATCTGATGTAGATCACGTCCAGCATTCACCCAAAGTCGACCACATATAAACCTAAAAAAGGTTATAGAATTGAACGAGTAGGTCCACCCAAATTGTCACTTACATGATGTAGCCTCTCGTAATTTTCCCAAACGGTTAGTAAATATATACAAGTTATTACGTTATTTAAATACCCACTTTTACGTGTGACAATTTTTTTTTTATATATACATGACTTATTATATAAATCACAATGGTAAATTGTGATTTATCATTTGCCTAGGAACGATGCTTGCACGCAAACCTAGATAGTCTAAATTATTGCGAATATATTTAAACATTTATATTTTTATAAATATACATTTCGTTTAAGAACCGTACAATATTTATATATTCCCGGAGCCTACGAAAATTCTCGAGACTACCCACTAATATTATTGGACCGTAACCCGACCCGTGAAACTTGCTAATTGGGGACTCCTTTCTGTTGGGC
>LBNU01029744.1:28823-43758 GCA_014162995.1 Artemisia annua
AACCATAGCCATATACCTGCCTTGAGCAAAACACATTAATGAATAAAAAATGCATTTAAACATAGACATAAAGCAGTTAAATCAATAACTATAGATAAGAAGTAGAAAGATAACAAGAACAAGAAGAAAAGAAGTACCTGTGATTTGAGCTATCTTGTATGTTCCTTTCTTTTGATTGCCAAATAATCATTTCTTCAAAACTAATGCTCAAGTTTAATAAATAATGTCCCATACATATATTTTTATTCATTTTAAATTGCTTTAAAGTTGTATTTTTTTGGACATATATGGAATTTTTTATTAATTATTTTTTCGTTGAGTTGATGGAAAAATCTATACACGAGTCAATGTAATAAGTTAGGGTCCGTTTCCTTTTTTTTTTTCTAGATTCAGATGAGTATAAGGAAATGTGGGTCCATTGCTGCTAATGAATCTGTATGGGGAGGAGATAGCAATTTTATGTCCTTAACATATAGATGTTGCAACATGTTTTTGTGGACCCCAACTAAAAGAAAAACATTAATATATTTAAAGGACCCACCCATGTTAGTGGACAGATGATGCAAAAGAAAAAGAAATGGCCCCTAAGTATAATAAGAAAAGGACAGAGTAAATAATTTTAAAAACTAATTAAAAAGAAGGAGAATAGAGCTAGACTCACAAAAAAAACTTTCACAAAACACATCCACAAAATGAGTTGTCATTGTTTGATTGGTTTAATATAAATAAGAGAAATAAACTATAGTCAAATACACCAATCAAACAATGCCAACACATTTTATGGATGTATTTTGTAGAAGTTTTTTGTGGGTCTAGCACTACTCTAAAAAAATTATGATCATCCATTACCATTAATGAATAGGGGGAGTTTATATGGATCCTCCCATGGGGGAAGGGTTTCGTGGAACCCTGTGCATTGCCGGTTTGTACAGTATGCATCGCGGTTTGTACATTTTGACCAAAACCCCTATTGTCACATCATGATGGGTCTTTATAACATAACCCTATTGAATAATACTACTCCATATGAAATTCTGTTTTGTCTACTTCCGTATTCTTTTAGGGACAAGTTACACGTACCCCCAAAAAAGCAAACGGTACCTCTCATGTTGTTTTACGTTTTTATTTTTATTTTTTATGTTTATTTTATTTTTATAATTTTGTTTATATTAAAAAACTATAAACTTAAAAGTACGTAACAGAAAGTATAAAATTTAATAAGTCAAAAACTTAAAACTCATAGTAAATATGGAACAGAAACTGATAAATAAACTATGATGTACTATAAACAGAGATGGGCCAAACAGAGAGGGGGGAGAGTGAGAGGACAAAACATCACATGAGGAGGGGTACCTATACTAGATCCCATTCTTTTAAGAAAACCCTGACAACCCGTTCTATTCTTAACTGACATCATATGTTGTACGATTATCCAGACATAATACTTCACAACAATAATTATAAAAATCGTAAAAGTATCCCAAAAAAAGAACCCTAAATTTATCCATAAAACTTGCGCAAAAGTATACAAAAATTATAAAAATCGTTCTTCTCGGATAAAAAAACGCCGGCAAATGATATCAACAATAGTTTCGTAAAAAAAGATTAGTAAAAATGGAAACTTGATCAGTAAAATGAAATGGGTATTTTTTTAAAGCTTATATGTGGGCTTATGAGCTTATTTGATTCTGGCTTATATTTCATAAGCCCGGATTTTCTGACTTATTTTGAGACATTTGATGTAAGTTTATTATAGTATATCATAATAAACTTATAAACAAATAAACCAGAAAATTGAGGCTTACGGAAAATAAGCTCATAAGCCCACATATAAGCCGAAATAAACACCCCCTAAATTTATTAATCAAAACTACAACTTTATATCATTTTTATAAAATTTAATTATTTCACAATGAATAATTTAAAAAAAAAAAGGGTTTCTAGATTAACAAAAATTATTTAAAAAAAAGGAAATTTTTTATTTTCAAATCAAAACACAAAATTAGAAAAACCCCTAGAAATGAAAAACAAATAGATCCCTTACCCAAAACAATTTTAATATCAATCTCAATTAAAAAAAAAAAAGAAGAAGAAGAAAAAGTATTAATCAACCAAACCGATATATTAATAATAAATAAATAATATTCACCAGGTATTATCCCTTTACCCAAAAAATAATAAATAAATAAAAAGTTGTTAGAAATTAGAAAATTACCGAGTGAAATTAGAAAGGGGATTCGTGTGTTTTCTGGCGGGTGGGTTTTACGATGGCGAGATATATGAAAGAAAAAACAAGGAATATGCTTCAAGGGGTGTTTGTTTAAAGGTTATATATTGAAATAATTTTCCGGCTTATTTTCAGACTTGTAAGTTTATATAAGTTTGTTATATCGTAACAAATGCATATAGGTTCGTAAGTCTCGAAATACGCCGAAAAATTTATGAATTATGAAATATAAATCAAAATCAAATAAGGCCGTAAGTCAACGTATAAGCTTAACCAGCACCAAAATTTTAGTTTTAGAGCATATTTGGAATGTTAGATTGGCTTGTTTTCTTTACTTGCGAGCTTATGTATTTTTAAGTAAATTGCAAAAGGTTTGGTTAAATATTAGAAGTGCAGACGGAGTCACTGTAAAAATTTGATACCCAATTATTATCTGTGTCATAAGATATATGAATCTTTGAAAGTGCAGGTGTGTCTCTTGCCAGATACGATAATTGTACATTAAAGTTTCTCACAATGACAGCACGTGCAATTTGGCTTAACTACAAGACCGGTTTTACAATTTACTATTTAGAGACGTCGTGCATGAGTTTGCATAGTTTGTTTATTTTTTAGGGTTAATTTGTATTTTAAGTATTTTTGTCAGTTATCTAAATGTCTTGAAGTTTCAAAATCGAAACCATTCAGAAAAACGAATCATTCAGTATAGCAGAATTCTGAATTTACATTAGAAAGAATACTAGTGAGATTGTATGAAATTGTATCATTGAGAAAAGGTTTAGTATCTTTGAAGTTGGATTATGTTTTACCGAAACTAAAACAAGTCAGACAAACGAATGCTTAATTCGAGTTGATTCAATTTTGAACCGAAAACTGGTTATAGTTCTGGTTCAATTTTTAATCGGTTTAGGTTTCAGTTTATGTGGTTAAAATTAAATCGTGAACAGTGTATTAGACGATAAATATGGTCCAAACCCGATTGTGGTAGAAGTTTGTGGTGAACTTGTATGTAAGGGTAGCAAACGAATCCAAAAACAAGCAAGTTATCATAGGTGGGTTTAGAGTTGTAAAGTTTGGTAAACGGGATTTCATTTTGAATGGCAGTTGAAGGCTAAATATTTAAAAGATGGGTAGCCATGTGTAATGCTTCCAGTCAATAATTGAAAAAGAATGGTGCGAACAAGGTTGTTTATAGTTCGTAGATTACATTCCGATTTCCCATTTCGTTGAGATGTCTTAGGACAAGAAAATCGGAACTAAATGTCATGTTTTTGAAATAGAGGGCCGGGTGAAATCGGGTGTTGTCAAATTCACTCCCATGGTCATGTTGCAAGGCCTTAATGTCGACTTTAAATTGGTTATTTACAAAGGCACGAAACTGAACAAAATGGTCATACAAATCACATTTATTACGTAACGAAAAAACCCAAAGAAAATGCGAATAATCATCTAAAAATGGCTAAAAGCTATGTTAAATACTCGTAACTGGTGAATTATTATACATAATATAGAATACACATAGCATAAAACCAGAAAATGGACTCAGGATTTTTCGGAGGGTGTTGCAAAAAATAAATAAATAAATAAATAAATAAAAATGTAAGGGTCTTGTACAATTCTTTTATCCTTTTATCATAGTACTAAAATTTGCACCATTGAGAATTCTTGGACTAAACTAAAGGCGCACCGTAAAGAAAGTAAGTAGCGCAAATATATTACTATGCGTTGTAAATACCTAAAAATGATACTTTTCAAAAAACCTTACGCTTCCTGACTCGAAATCAGGTGTGGCCATCCAACTCTCATGTAGGTCCGTCCCTGAAAACCCTAATGGACTCAAACGAACAATCGGTCCATGGTTGTCGTCTAATATAATAAGCTAATGAATGTTTTGCAAAACAATACTCGCTTTGGGCTCATGGTTGTTAGTTTGGTGTATCATGAGACCTTAATGTCATGCTCGGGTAGCAGCACAAGCAGTGATCTCGATAAAAAGGAGCAAGCACTGGCTAGAATCTCAACCGGTTTGGTTAGGATGTCGACCGGATACACTAGGACATTGGAACAATGGTGGAACCAGTTTCACAAGGAAGCTTTGAAATTACTTTAGCATGTTAAAGACAAAGTCCATCAGATTATGTGCTTAACATACTTTGTTATTTGTTGGCCTTAAAAATGTGGATGTTATTGGTATAAGTTTTTAACGTAAGCTTTATATATGTTTGTTGTTGTAATCGTTGCTAAGCTAGCGTGGCCTTCTGTAAGAGTATCCTTCTACGGGTGGTCGTTTGAATAAATTAATCAATGAAATAAATATTGGAGCGTGTATTTTATAAGATTTGAATTCAATATGTAAATTTCTTACAAGAACTATATTTGATAAACACGATTTAACTGAGAAAGGAGTAAAGCACACTAAGCATGTTTTCTTATTTCAGATTCAAATGGAGCAACACAAATACACAACTATACATCAAGTACAAACTAGAAACCAGAGCGTAAACATATAAAATCCAACCAGAAATGCTAATGACATATTGCTAGCTAATATGCCTTCTTTATTTGCAAACCGAAAGTACAGCAACATAAGTTAATCGATCTGTGATCATTTCCATTCTATATAGCAGTACTTGTTCCCCATATAAATGCCCTCAGGATGTTCCTTTGCCCACGGTCCCAATATATTTATACTAAGCCCAAGTGTATGTAAATGTTGGCAGATATAGCCCAATGAAATCACATCATCCCAAAAGATACTGCCGCACGAGAACAAATTTATTACTTCTAGTGTCGGGTGATTATAGAAAGCAGCTGTACTATATAGAGTAATTTCATCACAACCCGTCAAATCAATTTTCCACAGCTTCAAACAGTTGCGACCAATCTCAGTCAATGAACAACCCGTGATTTTGTTTAACCAAGAGAAATTCAGTATCTCAATATTTGGTAACTGAGATATCGCCACAACCCCCTTGTCAGTGACATTAACCCCACATTTTGATANTTTGGTTAAATATTAGAAGTGCAGACGGAGTCACTGTAAAAATTTGATACGCAATTATTATCTGTGTCATAAGATATATGAATCTTTGAAAGTGCAGGTGTGTCTCTTGCCAGATACGATAATTGTACATTAAAGTTTCTCACAATGACAGCACGTGCAATTTGGCTTAACTACAAGACCGGTTTTACAATTTACTATTTAGAGACGTCGTGCATGAGTTTGCATAGTTTGTTTATTTTTTAGGGTTAATTTGTATTTTAAGTATTTTTGTCAGTTATCTAAATGTCTTGAAGTTTCAAAATCGAAACCATTCAGAAAAACGAATCATTCAGTATAGCAGAATTCTGAATTTACATTAGAAAGAATAATAGTGAGATTGTATGAAATTGTATCATTGAGAAAAGGTTTAGTATCTTTGAAGTTGGATTATGTTTTACCGAAACTAAAACAAGTCAGACAAACGAATGCTTAATTCGAGTTGATTCAATTTTGAACCGAAAACTGGTTATAGTTCTGGTTCAATTTTTAATCGGTTTAGGTTTCAGTTTATGTGGTTAAAATTAAATCGTGAACAGTGTATTAGACGATAAATATGGTCCAAACCCGATTGTGGTAGAAGTTTGTGGTGAACTTGTATGTAAGGGTAGCAAATGAATCCAAAAACAAGCAAGTTATCATAGGTGGGTTTAGAGTTGTAAAGTTTGGTAAACGGGATTTCATTTTGAATGGCAGTTGAAGGCTAAATATTTAAAAGATGGGTAGCCATGTGTAATGCTTTCCGGTCCATAATTGAAAAAGAATGGTGCGAACGAGGTTGTTTATAGTTCGTAGCATACGTTCCGATTTCCCATTTCGTTGAGATGTCTTAGGACAAGAAAATCGGAACTAAATGTCATGTTTTTGAAACAGAGGGCGGGGTGAAATCGGGTGTTGTCAAATTCACTCCCATGGTCATGTTGCAAGGTCTTAATGTCGAATTTAAATTGGTTATTTACAAAGGCACGAAACTGAACAAAATGGTCATACAAATCACATTTATTACGTAACGAAAAAACCCAAAGAAAATGCGAATAATCATCTAAAAATGGCAAAAAGCTATGTTAAATACTCGTAACTGGTGAATTATTATACATAATATAGAATACACATAGCATAAAACCAGAAAATGGACTCAGGATTTTTCGGAGGGTGTTGCAAAAANGAGTACTTCATCGTGCTACTATCAATACCCTTCCTCTCTCACTTTCTACCATTTGTTTTTTAAATTATTATTTACAGTACAACACAGTTTCTTATCAGGAGTTTCTGCTTCGTATTTTTACTAGTTTAATACTTTTGACTTGTTAAAGTTTGTGTTTTCTGTTCCGCACTTTCACTTGTATTTTTTAAAGTCCAAATAACCTACCCATATAATTATGGATACATGTATATTAAGAAATGTGCATGAAAGTTACCAATTTTACACGTTACATTAATATTATCTTGCATAGTGACGGTTTCTTTGTGATGAAACTGCTTATGTTGGTGAAAAACTAGATGGTGAAAAACTGGTTTCTTGGTTATGAAACTGCTTATGTTGATGAAACTGCTTAGTGATAAGTTTGTTATGAAACTGCTAATTATGAAATAAGCAGTTGGTTTAAGCAGTTTTTATGATAAGCAGTTTGTTGGTTTAAGCAGATTTGAAACTTGGTTTTTGTTAAAAAAAAAACCGAGATACAGTGATGATGATTTTTTTTTAAAAAAAAAAAACTTGATTTTGGCGTGACATAACCGAATGGACGGTAAAGTGAGTTTTTTTTCCACTTTGTAACCTTCGAATTTGCAGCCAAAATGATAAAACGATAATAATATGAGCCTATTAAATATATCGATATATATGTCTTTTTGTCGTTTTTTATAAATTTTGCATGTAATATTCAAAAAGTGTAAAATTTATTACCTCGTTCGTGTAAAACGGTGATGTATACATCACCGTAAACTTTTATAAACCCGTTACTAGCCGCACTTTTTGCTTACTTGAAGCTTCGTATCAAACTTTTTATCTTTTTATTTATTTATTTATTTTTTTTTATGTAACACATGGTGATGAATACTGATGGTTTGTCTATATAACCTCAAAAAGAGAATCTTGCATGGTGAACACATCTAACTCACCAACAACATGTTTCACAAAGAAAACACAAACTCTGTGACTAACTTGTATTTTTTAAAGTCCAAATAACCTACCCATATAATTATGGATACATGTATATTAAGAAATGTGCATGAAAGTTACCAATTTTACACGTTACTTTAAAATTATATTGCAAGTTGTTAATGATTCAAGAAATACTAAAATACGCAACTAAACATAATACTTCAAAACAATAATTGTAGACACAAATATAGTTTCCAAAAATTAAAATAGGAGATAAACAACTTTGCAAACAATATATATATGTAAGCTACAGATATCAAGAAGAAAGATAATAAGAACAAGAAGAAAAGAAGTAAGGCTATGTTTGGCGCGGAGATTTTTAGGGTGATGAGCGGTGAGCAATGAACTTTTTCATTTTTATTGTTTGTTTGGCAAATGAGTGATAAGCTTTACTAATTTTTAAGAATGCTTATTTTTCCAATGCTTTTTTAAAAAGTTGTGAGCTGTGGCTACTGCTCACAGCTACTTTTACCAAACACATCCTAAGTGTGATTTGATCTATCTTGTATGCTAAAACTAATGCTCAAGTTAATAAATATGGTGTTGATTTGCACATCATTTTATTTGATAAATAAAAAAATATGATAAATACAAAAAATGATTTGATCTATTAGGCATATTATCACCATATATCCAATTACCATTCATACAAAAAATGTGATTGTCGGCATTCGGCAACCATGGCCGCCTCTTATACTTTTCGCTTTTGCTGTCTTTGTCAAAGAAGAGAAGAAACAAAATATGCTTTCGTTACATTTATGAAGACTTTTCCTCCGGATGTTGGGGGGTTTCTAGGTATGTTAAATTCTAAATACGGAGTACCTTATCAACAAGAGATTTGCTAAAAATAACTCTACGGGTTTTGTTTAAGCATTTTAAATTTACGACAATTAATTAACTCATATATTTTATAAGGGATTTGCTAACAACAACCCATTGGGTGTTGTTTAAGCATAATTTAAATAAAAATGTTTCTAAATATGAACTCACTTGTTATTAATGCATGCCTTATTAAAACTGACTTACCTTAATTGTATGTGTTGAAATTATGTATTTATAAAAATGATGAGTTTATATTTGAAATTATGTATTACCTTACGGGGTCTAACCTTTCAACATCTTGAGACATTTTTATCATTTTATGTGTGAAAAAACAAGCAAGTTCCTCTGTTGAAGTATTATGCGAAATAATAAATCATAGGATTAAGACAAACTGCATTCTTATAGTGCTTCATTCTAATCTAAAATAGTTTTTAGCGAATATGAAAATTTGTACTTTTTGTGGTTCCATTATACACAATACTTTTTTAAGCGATTAAACCAATGAAAAAGAAGAGGCATTGATAACTTCAGCTCAACACATCCATATAAGTTGGCCAATCCATGCCACATGATAATAGTAAACCGGATTTAAAAAATAGCTCATGTTATTTTCAAAAGAATGAGTTATTCACAAAAACGTGCATCGTACATCGTTTGTCTTCTAAAGAACATGTTTGAAGTTATTTACTTAACTTTTGAAAAGAAATTTGATTAATGTTTGTATGTGCGTATCAAGTGTTTGGTGAGATGAATAAAAATCTGACTAATGTTTGTTGTGGCTGCAACTAACTACGGAGTATTTGGTGTTTGAAATTTAGGATCACAGATAATTTGAGAGTCGTGTAAACACTTTCAGATTGAAGTATTTCGATGGTTCTATCGAAATCTCAAATCGGATAAAACTCAGATTTAGAAACGATAATATGTTTCGTTGTTATGAACAGAACCAGATATGATGATGAATATATGACCAAACAAACCGAAAAACAGTTGTAACTGCCAAGGCGGTTGCATCATCGGCTTTGGGTTAACTTCATCTTGCACGGTAGGTGTCAGAATTAGCCTAAGCCTTTCTACATCTTCAACTGTGATGTCCCAATAGTCATCAATATTCCATTCATCACATTCTTCATGGACTTCCTCTTCCTCCATTGTAGTGTTGCTATCGGCATTATCAATATCCTGTTCACAAACACTAGCAAAAATATTAGTAATAGGAGAAGTAGGAAATTCAAAAAGGTCCTTACTTTCATGGTTCAAATCTCCAAATTCATCGTTATCACACCCATCATGAATTTCATCTTATTTTATTCTTTGAAGGTTTTCGGCTCCAATTCTGAACAATTCATCCACCCCTCTTGCAATCATTAAGTCTCTATCTTCAGCTTGAGGGTCGGGTGTGTATTCCTATTGATCAGAAAATTGGGATTTAAAACCATGAGTAGGATCCCTCACTTCATACGTCATTGGATATCGCGTAGCCATGTATAATTCGTATTCTTCTATACTCATGCTACCAATATCCACTTTGTTTCTCCCTCTAGGAAATGTGGAACCGTCATTGGTGAATGATCTCGGAGTTTGAAAGGAAGTTTAAAAAAGAGAGAATCTTGTAGGAGTTCTCCTAGCTTGGATGTCTCTATACTTCTTCTCCTCCTCATACTCCAAATATTCATTCAAAGTCATTTTATTAATATCCGGCTCCATCTCCATGATTTCCTGAAACATACTAACAAACAGCAAAAACAGAAGAGACAAAAGAAAACAAAAATAACAAAAATTCAAAATAAAAACAATAAAGACTCAAATCAAAATCCTAATAGCTCCCCGGCAGCGGCGCCAAAAACTTGATGCATGATTTACTGATCAGGTTTTAATATTTATAATTTCTCGATTACCTATGGTCTACCTTAATGCACTAACGGACAGTGTATCCGGTCGTGTGTAGACTAGTAAATGGTAAAACCGAGGTCGTCCCAAGAGCTATGACTGTGGACCCTAATTAGAGTCTATGTCACAATATTTTAAAGGGGGTTTTTAGGTTGAATAATAATTAAACTAATTAGTTGAAATAAAATAACTAAAAACAAGTAAATAGGATTGATTTGATGTAATCAATAGGCATGGTTTTCTTGCAAAACAACTAATGGGATGATAATTACAATGATCTAATTCTCAAACCGTTTTAAGGTCGGTAGACTCCTATGGTCAATTTGTCTACCCTATGATCCTAGACTCCTCACCAAGGTAATTATTAGTGATCCAGGGTCATCTGGCAATCTATTCTCAGTCATAAAAGTAATGGTGATTACTATTGTTTCATCTGAGGGTTCAATTCAATAGACTCAGATGGTCAAATCGCCTATCCTATCCTACATCTCGCCCTATTCTTTCAAATCGATTGAAAGAGTTCGCTGGCGCGAAGTGCAAGAGTCTTTAAACACCTCTATTAACTTAGACTAGTCTAACGGGATGCGGACGGTCGCATCTTACATCCCCTCTAACTCCTTTAGCATATCTACTTGGTAGGTGATCCTATGGTCAATTCGCACATGTATGGTAATGGAAGCGTCTACGATTGGTTTTAACCATTACCAAGTCACACCTTCTAATGAAATCCAGCACGGTCACATCTATCATTCCCCTCGAAAGTCTACCAAATATCAATGCCTCTAAAGCATAAAGTGTCCTAAGACTAGCTAAGCAAGTATACAAATAAAACTTAATAATAAACGAGAAATAAAGATCAGACATTAAATTGACTAATAATAAATAAATTAAAAGTCAATAAAAATTAATTACCAATTAATTAATTAATTAATTAATTAACTAAGCCGTAGGGCAATTAATACTACGCCGTAGCAAAATAATTGACTACGCCGTAGCTATGAATAATTAATTAATCAAACGACAAAAATAATTAAGTAAAACACAATAGGCATCAAGACAATCAATAAACATGCATAATCAAAATAGTGATCAAGAATAATGAAACTGAATAAATAATTAATAGTCAAGAAATAATTACATATCGTGCTAGATAATTGTTTTTGATCCCGTAGTCGAATACCGGGGCAAAACCCCGAAAGGTTTGCCCCTAAAACCTTCGCCTACCAAGCTACTTCCTTTTCTTTTTTTCTCTACTTTGTCTCCTCGATGGACCCACCGCAGCCAAAAATTCAGAAAAAACTATTAAACCTAATATGATAATAACGAGAATGGTGACGGGCCGCCACGTTGCGGGCAGGCCTGTTTTTTTTCCCCGTTGTTCATTAACATCCAAACACTCGAAACTACTTATCTACATACATAATATTTACACAATAATGGCGTTCGACTGAGTATTGCCTGTTTCGACCTGACCCATGAACTTGCTGACGCAGGCTACAAAATGACCCATTTTGAGCCGTTAACTGATATGCCTATGATATCCTGATCGCCTCCATACACAACCTGGTAAATTGCAAAGTTATAAGGTGGTTCAAGATTCGCCATAGTATGTGAATAAACCCAAAAAGAGTACCTTTATTTTGGTAGGATCCTAAACAAAAACCTCATATATGGACCAATTTGCACCTGTTACCAGCAATTCTAATTCGATGTCTACAATTTTCTCCTCATCAATCTTGGAAATGTTTTCTGAATGATACATGGTTATTTGGTTTGTGCAGCTGGTTTCTCCTTGCTGAACTGCACGCGACATAACCCAATGACAATAAAACTATCACATGGAAATATGTTTACCTGTCACCAATAATTCCAAAAAGAAAGCGGCATAGTGAATTAAGCATGCAAATTATTCTTGAAAAAGATAACTTCTTATAACAACAAATGCGACGCAGCACCTGGTGACATGACAAATTTCACTTATCTAGAAAAACCACAAAACATCGGCAGCAGGAGCAATACTTTCATGCACCGTAGTTTCTGAACCTGGACAACGACCTCCGGGCTGAGAAGCCTGACTTCTGATATTCTTAACCATTAGGGCTTCTAGATGAGGCGGTATGAACGGTTTTGGAGTGTTCGCAGCTGGTGGCTGTTTAGCCACTCGAACTGGTTGGTTTGAGCGAATCATGGTCCAGTTCAGAGTGGTTTGTTGGCTTGTAGTTTTTGTCTTGGGATCCATTTACTGAACCCCCTCTTTGTTATCCTGTTGATGCCATAGTGACAGATGGTCCATGTATCGATATTGAAGGTAGAATAAATGGTGTGTGACTTGTAGCCTGGGAAGTTGGTCGATGGATATCAGCCATCGAGTAGTGTGGGTTTTGGCTACTCGGCAGGGGACCCACTTGACGGATGTAAAGAGATAAACGCGCAGATATCAAACAGGATATGAAGTAGGCTGTTAGGTCATGAAATGCTGTTGGTATGAGTTGAAGTAGGCTGAGGGAATATGTCGGCCGCTACTCATATGTTGTGGAACTGGAACTGAGTGATCATGTTAGCGCTGATTCTACAAAAAATATACATTAGTACGAAGTCAAAATTAGAAAGAATCAAAAGTTATATATATGTGCTCTTACCAGAGAACTCATCATACGTGATACCTGACACCAGCCCATTAAAGCCGTTGTTAACTCCAACCTGTTATAAACATAACAAATGGATTGAAGTGAGACTCTTTTTAACCAAAATTGAAAGAAGTTGTAGGCATATCTGATGAGGCGAAAAGTGTACCGCTTTTCGGGGGTCATTTAAGCCCGAAATCGTATTTATTTGATCAAATATCGCCCTAAATCGTTCCTTTTGGCATTTTAGGTACTTTGGAGAGAAATTCTGGAAAATGAAGCATTTTGGACGTTTTCGGAGCATAAAAGTGAAGAATTCGACAAAGTGTCAAAATCTGCCGGAATAGTACTCCAGACGGCGTCAAGACCCATCCCGACGGCGTCAAGCCTTGATAAGCCAGAACGGATTAAAGAGGGACGGCGTCAAGAAGGCTACCAAGAAACCCTAACCACGGCGAGGTTACGGCGTCAAGTCCATAACGTGACGCCGTCAGATATGTTTTTCTATATATATTCGCATAATTTTTAGTCATTCGTGTGGAACTTTTTAGAGAGAAACCCTAGACGATTTTTGCAGCTTTTTTAAGGGTTTTAAACCCTTGGATCTCTCATGTTACATTGAAGATAAGTAATCAATTAATCATTCAATATGTCTATGTGTTGTTTGATTCTATCTTGTTCTTATCTTTTGTTTAACATGCTAGGCTAGATTTTCTTTGTGTTTGCTTAGATCTAATGAAACCTAACTATTGATTATTGATTGAATGGTGTGTTATTAATTGTATTGGATGGGTGATTATCGATGTTAGGCTTAAGAAAATTGGCAGACTTCCGGTTGGTAACATGCTTGAACGTCTTAAGAAACATGAACCAAGGTGTACTAAGGTTATTTTGAGATTGTATTTAATGCATGATGAATTCTAGTGATCCATGTTAGGAGCTTCTTAGCCGGCTCGACATAGGAGTGAATTATGATCTCATAGAGTTAGGGAAGTCCGTACACACCCCTACGAAGGTATTAAGGAATACAATCCGTCATCCACGCAATTAATACACACTAATCAATCGGTAAAGATAGTTAGGGAGTAAGGAAATCTAAGTAACACAAATTCTCTCCATTATAGTTTTCAGAACCATTTATTTTATTGTTATTTTATTTTATTTGCATTATTAGTATTTGGGTTAGTTTGACTAGCAATTAAATCCGCACCCTTCCAAAACCGAGATTTTTACTTGCTTTTCTAAAAAATATAAAACACAAAAAGAATCTTCCCTCACCCATAGACCTATTAAGAGTAGTTTTGTCAATCCTGACACATATTCCCTGAGAGAACGATCAATCCCGGTAGCTTGCCACTACCTAAGTACTACATCTGTCAGGTAACGTGCTGGTGGGGATTGCAAGCTTCTCAAGATCCTTGAGAGGTAAACCCTAGCTGCGTGGTCGAATCTAGTATTTAACGCATGAGCACTGGTACAACAAATTGTTCTATCAGTCAGCCAAAATGCGTGACGATAGGCATATAGTCAACAGCGTTTTTTTTGTCGGTGTGTCACCAAAAGTCCCGCCCACCGTAGGTGGCATAGTGTGACGTTGTTGAGTCGTGGCCTATTCCATCGAAAAAGAGTGACCAAAACCGAATATGTTGGACCAAATTAGGCAACAAGTTTTGTTTGGATTAAGTCATTATCTTCGTGATCCGTAAAACTTTATAAGTCCCACGGAATATTTTTTGAGAGTAACTATGTTTGTCCTTTGGCCACATAATAATATATAATCATATGTGACATTTGAGATGAGCTCTTTCTAGTAAACGTGTATTATGTGTACTATTATCCAGTCCTTTTGGCCACATGAATATAAATAAGTGTGACGTTTGTGATGATTTAGTCACGCAATGGGTGTTGCTTTTTTGGAGTTAGTCACATACAATTTAAAACAAAGTGGCCAAAAGTGTTTAATAGTATTGACCATGAATGCTCTTTAAAGTGAACAAATGTGTATTTTGGTGTGACTATTGATCATCCAATTGGCACATGAATTTTATGTTTGGTGTGGCCTTTTGTAATATTTAGTCACAACAAACCATGTTTGTTTTGGATATTTATCACATAACCATTTAACAAACAGTGGCCAAAAGCGTTAATAAGTGTTGACATATGCTGTT
>LBNU01029744.1:50474-63743 GCA_014162995.1 Artemisia annua
CCACTCACCACCAAGCCTAAAACCAAAACAAACCCACCCCGGTTTTAAATACACCACCCCTTCCACCCTTTCCCTCCTACCTCCAAAAACCAGATACCACTTCTGGTATTCACCACCCCCAACATTCCCACTTGGCCTCCACCTCTCACCCATCACCTCCACCACCCCTACCCTACACCTTATCCCTCATCTCACACAAGTAACAGACCCCAACTTGCCATTTCCCTTTTCCCGCCAAAACCCAATGAAGGGCTCAGATCACTTTCAGACATCCAACGGCCAAGAAATAAAGTGGGATTGACTCAGAAGGCTATAGTGAACCCTAAAAGTCATTTATAAAAGGAGAAAGAAGCACAGAGAGCTAGTTAGTAGTCATTAGTATAGTTCTTAATGTCATAGTAGTGTAATTTTAGATTTTAAATGTAATTCTTAGTTTAAAAATGTTGTAAGCAGTCTTTCTAATGTAATTTAAACTTTATTTATTCTTAATTCCAACTTTCCTTGTTGAACTCAGATTTTGTCAATTTTAGTGGAAATTCCATTTTATGATAAATGTTGTTAAAAGTTGTTAGTTAGTGCTCCAGTAAGTTCAATTAAGCTCATTTATAAGTTTTTAAAAGCTTTCAAAGTATTTAAATTAGTGTAGCTCAGTCAACTAAAAAATGCTCAAAAATACTTAATAAATAGGTTTAAATTCAAAAATCAGCAAGGAACAAGACAGATTGCTTGGAGCATGGTTAATTCAGGAAGGCCATGGTATTAGTACCTCATGGGAGGTGTTAGGATAGTTGTTAACCTTGTTCTTGGTTAGGATCGCACATAATCATTTTTGTAAGCTACTTTCTTACTTCCTGCCATTTTCTGTTTATCAGCTTATGTGTTGCTTACTTGTGTGCCTTTATGTTTAATTGGTATGGTTGTGATAAATTCATGCTTAGTTTGTATCCTTTGTTCACTAGTATTCTTTGCGCTCAATATCTCTCAATTCAACTGCCATGAAATAGCATATTAGTTATTCTTAGGTGATTATTGTTATTGGTAGTGATTTTGTGCTCAAATAGGCTTATTACATCATATTATATCCTTGTTATTTAGTATTAAGGTCTAGATATCTCATTTGTTTCAAAATCATAAAATCTGTCCAAGTTAAGGGGTGTTTGGCTCATGGGAGTATACTGAGTTCCATTTTATTTCAGGGGTTAAAAATGTTTTGAACAAGTTATGTTAGTTGATAATAGGTCATGTAAGTCACAAAATCCAATCTCCTTTTGATAAAAAGTCAAAATGATCCCTTAATCTCACTTATTTTGCTCACTGTCAAGGATTTTTGAATCCATAATCAAGCAAATGGTAGTACTACTTGTTAGGATTGCTCAAATCAGTGTCATTTTAGCTTATTATCATGTTTTCAGTCCCTAGATTCAATCAAAGATCATTTAAGTCAACTTAGTAGTGTAATTCAAAAAGTCAAAATTGTCGCGAAATTTTTTTTGAATTAACTAGTTGATTTTCTCTAGGACTTAATACTAGGTTTTAGGACTTGTGCTTTTTGGAAATTTATATTTTGTTGCTCATCTTCATTTATTTTTGTTTATTTTTTTTGGCTTATTTAAACTGCTTATTTTTTAGCTTAAACATGGCCCTTTTTCTGAAAACTGCCCTGTGCACAGACTTGTGCCCAACTTCACAAGCTTCCATAGAGCTTATCAGTGGGCCCCACAACCTCCCCCTTGGTTCTTTGGACTCACAAGCTGGCCACCTTTCTATTGGTACCAAGCTTTTGAGCTTAAACACCCTTGTGGGCCCCCTAGATCAGCTCCAAATCTGTCCCATTTCTGTGTTGAAACCAAGTTCCATGTGCTTATTTTTTGTGCTTATTGGCTTATTTAGTGTTGTATTTTGCTGTTTCTAGCTTATACCAGTCCAAATCAGTTATTTGAACCATAATCCACCTCTGTGGGCCCCACAGAGGCTCATTTCCATCAAAAGTCAAAGAAAGTCAACTGTATAAGCATTTTGGTGTCCATTTGGCTTATTTTTAAGCTAGAAAAAAGTTTTCTTCACAAAAGTTTCTTATGTTTAGTAGTTAAATAGATTTCCAAAAGAAAAACCAGAAAAATCCAAAATAAATTCAAGTAATAACTTCTATTTAATATTATTTATCTTTTTAATTTTCCTTTTTAGCTTTTTATTAAGCAATTTTCATTTTTATATTTTTAATAATTTCCTGACATCTTGTAGTATTTGTAATGATTTTCTTAGATTTTTATCTTTTCATTTAATATTTATAATAATTAATATTATTTAAATTAGTTTTAATTAAAAAAACCAAAAAGAAAATCCATTACTATTTAATTTTAATCTCTAGTACTTTTTTATATTTTTCCTAGGTTTTATAAATCACTTAGTATTTTCATAAAATATTTTCATAATTATTACTGTTCATTTCCTATTTATCTTAATTAAATTAGTTTAAATAGTTCTTAATTAGTAATTAAGTAAATAATTAATAAAATAATGTAATAATGGTTTTTATAAACTTTTTATAATTTTTTAAGGTTCCTGTATTAGTTAATTAGTTTTATAAAATATTTTATAATTATCTAAGTTATTTTTAGTATTATTAGTAGTTTAAATTAGTTTAACTAGTTTAATTAGTTTAATTAGTAATTAATTAATATTAAATTCACAAAAAGACAAAAATATATATTTTTAGTTTTTATATTATTTTTAAGTTATTTTAGTGTTTTTAAAAATAAATTTTCATTTTCTTAGTTTTATTTAATATTATATTATATTTAGTTTAACTTAAATAGTTATTATAAGTATTAAATAGTTTTAATTAATATTAAATAATAAAATAATCAAAAAAATATTTTTCTTTTTTATAAAATTTTATTTTAATATTAAGTTTTTAAAAAGTCATTTTTACCCCCTGTAGTTTGTTTTTGCTTAATTCCCATTTTTCCCAGCACGCATTCACGTTTGTTTTTATTTTAATTACGTTTTCAGTTTATCTGATTCCCAGTAATTGTTAATATCTGTTATTTATCTCATTTCCATTAGTGTAATCAATCCAAATCATTATCTGGTTACTATTCCCTAATCACTCATTCCAAAACGTTTCCAAAACACAATTTCAATCTCGCTGGGACTTAACGACCCGTGAGTACACTGTGCTTTCAACGGATCATAAATTGATCACTCTCTCCCTCATTTGACTTAGTTGACCACTCCTGGTTAACTGGTTAGTTTGGGAGGAGTCAATACATATGTTGTCGGATTTTTATACTTGCATAACTAAATCATGTTTTCATCTTATTTGTTGAATAAGGGATAGGATCCTCTGCATCTGATAGCGCATGTTTAGAACAACCTCGCAAAAGAGGCAGGCCACAAAAAGAAACAACCATCAAAGAAGTTGGCCATCCTCATCTGCCTGGTGGTGTATGCACCATTGTTCCTTCCTCAGAACAACCCCAAGAATCTCTAAACCCAATGAATAGCATCGTTCCAGCTGATCTTCAGTCCCATAATTCACACAGTCAAGTACAAACCGAGAACCAACATCTGTCTTTGCATGACTCTGAAGGTGAGAGGGCAGCTTTAGTTTTATCTCATCTTTTTTTTTTTATTTTTTTATTTTATTTTATTTTATTTTATTTTTTTTGTGCAACTTGCTTTCATGAAATCTCACTTTCCATCCTTATTGGTCTTTTTTTTTGTTTTAACGTTTTCCTTATAACACTGATGGCAGATCTCGATGACCGTGGTGGTGGTCATCCTAGAGTTGGCCATTGCTATCAGCAAGACAGTCAAAAAAGAAAAAGAAATGGCAGTCAATTTTCCAGGAGATGCATCCGCCAACGAAATCCAGAAAGCCATCTACATACTGTTGGTGAACCATCAATACCTGAAACAGGTGCACCTCCTTTTTTTTCCTTTCGATTGTCGAACGCATTCTTCCTGTACAATTATGTGTTTAACTTTTATGGTGTTCCGTTTTTTGCAGGACCAACATGTATTCGTAACAATGGCCAACCAAATACTCCACAAACTGTTGCCCACCAATTGGAAGATCAAAGAAGAGATACCTATACAAACCAGCGATCGAGGAGGTCCAAACGTCAACGTGCTCTTATGCAGAATTTAGAATGTCCCTCACAGAATTATGCGAACACCGTAGAAGAAGGCTCATCTTTTCACACAGCACAAGGTATTTACTCCACATTTTGTGACCCATATCTTATCTTTTTGCGATTGTGTATTCTCACAATTCACAATTACTAACGCTTTCTTCGTTGACATAGGCGCAACTCCTACATATGATGATCTAGGTGACTGTAGTGAACGGTGTCCCTATTGTGGCGCTGCTTATTGGTTTGGCGAACGGCTTATGAGTAAGAACTTCCAAAATGGCCCACCTCAATACCGGTTATGCTGTGGAGGCGGTAGAGTTTTTATGGAGCCAGAGATAGACCCACCTGAGTATATGAAACACCTACTTGGAGAAGGCACATTTATGGAAAATATCCGAATCTACAATCAGATGTTTGCAATGACCTCACTTGGTGCAACAGTTGACAACACCATTAATAATGGAAGGGGGCCATATGTTTTTAAAGTTTCAGGACAGATATACCATCGAATTGGGTCACTTTGTCCAACTACCGGTGATCCAAAATTCCTCCAACTCTATATCTATGACACGCAGAATGAAGTTCGCCATAGGCTAAACTACTTTTCAGATTTGAATGGTCCTGAGTTGGATCCAGAAATTGTGCAAGGCCTTATCCACTTCTTAGATACACATAATGAACTGGTCCAACTATTCAGAACAGCAAGAGACAAGTGTGCTCAGCACGATGTCCCAGAATTTAAGGTGAGGCTCTACAGCGGAGAACGCCCACGCGGTTACGAGCTTCCAGCATCACAAACTCTTGGAGCCATAGTTTTTGACAGTGGCCCAGAAAGTGAATCAAACTATGATGTCATTCTTGAATACAGAGATGGTGTGGTCAAAAGAATTAGCAAGATCCATAAATCATACATGTCATTACAGTTTCCGTTGATTTTCATCTATGGCCAACCAGGGTACCATACAAAGCTCATGCTGAGAACAGCAGACCCAAATGATGAGCCAAAAAGGGTATCAATGAATGCATTCTACACATACCAGCTGCATCCAAGGCATGATACCTATAATTTGCTCTTTCGGACTGGCAGGCTTTTTCAGCAATACGTCGTCGGAGTATACTGTTGCATAGAACAAAATAGGATGGATTTTTATAGAACACACCAAGGCGATATTCGTGGAGACTATTTGTCAGGGCTGTATGATGCAATTTCAAGAGGAGAACGGGATGGGTCGCAGGCAGGTTCAAGAATTATATTGCCTTCTTCGTTTACTGGAGGTCCAAGATACATGTACAGCCATTACTTGGATGCGTTGGCGATTTGTCGGGAACTTGGTAATCCACGGTTTTTTATCACTTTCACATGTAATGTAAAGTGGCCAGAGATTCAGAGATACATGGCTCAGTTTCCTCACTTAACAACGGCAGATAGGGCAGATATAGTATGCAGGGTCTTTGAACAAAAGGTCAAGTCATTCATCAAGTTTATGAAGCAGAGGAAAACGTTTGGGCAAGTCAAAGGAGGTACTGCTCTTTGTTTTTTGCCAAAAAAATTGAACAATTTACGTTTTCCATATGCTTTTTTACTTACCATTCAAAAGCAAATGTTATGCCAGTGTGTTCTAATATTTGCTCTCATATTTGTGTATGTGCAGTTTTATACACCATTGAGTTTCAAAAGCGTGGCTTACCGCATTGTCACACACTTCTTTGGATTTCTCCATCAACCAAGATTGAAAATGCTCAGGATGTTGACCAATATATTTCGGCAGAACTGCCTGACCCTCAAGATGATCCACGGGCATATAAAATTGTTTCAGAAATGATGATGCACGGGCCATGTGGCAAGGCCAACTTGAGTGCACCGTGTATGGAAGGCGATACTTGCACAAAAGATTTTCCAAAGTAACGAAACTTTTTTCGACGACAAGGGGTATCAACATTATCGAAGAAGGCAACGCAATGTTTATGCAAAGAAAGGGCAGGTGAAGCTTGACAATGGATATGTGGTGCAATATAACCGAGATCTATGTCTAGCATTTGAAGCACACATTAATGTCGAATACTGCGGGTGGAGCATGTTAATTAAATATTTGTTCAAATACATATCAAAAGGAACTGATCGAATCTTTGCAAAAGTGACAAGGTCTATCGGTGAAGCGTCTACTTCATCAACGCAGGCAGAGGTGTGCATTGATGAAATCCAAAGTTATCTTGATGGCCGATTCATTTGTCCTTGATGAGACGAAAAGTGTTACGCTTTTAGGGGGTCATTTAAGCCTTAATTCGTATAAATGTGATCAAATATTGCCCTAAATCGTTCCTTTTGTCACTTTAAGTACTTTTGAGAGGAATTATGGAAACATGCATATTTGGACATTTTTGGAGCATAAAAGTGAAGAAAACGACAAAGTCTCAAAAGAAGCAGAAATTACAACCTGACGGCGTCAGAGTCACAAGGTGACACCGTCAGCATACATTGACAAAAGAGTGAAAACCAATTTTCAAATGACGGGCCAGAAAGATTTGGAACTTTTACACCTGACGCCGTCAGGTGTTATATGGTGTAGGCCGTCAGGTTATAATTTAAAGAGTGACAGCCCAAAAGGAAATAGAGAGTGACNTTTGTGTCATCAGAAAGGGTGCAAAGGATTTACAGACCTCAGAACAGTCAATCAAATTGTCTATCCAACCTATCGTGCTGCATGTGACGTGCTTGGTCTCCTTGGTAATGACAAGGAATGGGACACAGCTCTTCAAGAAGCATGCGGATCAGCTTCATCAGCAGAACTCAGATTTCTTTTCGCACGCCTCCTAACTCATTGCGACATTGCACAACCGTTGCAGCCATGGGATAAATACTGGCAACGAATGGGTGATGATATTCCATCAACTATTTCAAAACAAGTGCGTATTCCCAACTATTATGTGAATGATGGTGATTTGCAAGGCTACATATTGTATGAGTTGGAAATAATACTCACAAGTTGTGGAAAATCAGTGGAGAATTATGGTTTGCAGTTACCACCGCAAGAGCTATTAGACCAATTAAACAATCGTTTGCTTATGGAAGAAAAGAATTACAACAGAGCAATGCTAGCGAAAGAAAGAGACGAGTCACTTCCAAAACTAAATAGTAAACAAAGAAACATATATAATCTGATCATAGATGGTCTTAGATCAGGGAACCAAGAATTGATATTTGTATATGGACATGGAGGGACTGGGAAAACCTTTCTATGGAAAACGATCATCAGCACAATACGCTCTGAAGGTAAAATTGTACTAGCAGTTGCTTCCTTTGGAATTGCGTCTCTCCTTCTTCCATCTGGTAGAACTGCACATTCAAGATTCAAAATTCCATTGGAACTGACAGATGAATCACTTTGCAGCATCAAGAAAAACACCCATATAGGAAATCTTTTAGCAGAAACTGCTCTCATAATATGGGATGAAGCACCCATGAATGATCGGCGATGCTTAGAAACATTGGACAGAACCCTCAGAGATTTATTAGATGCACCAGATGTTTTCTTTGGTGGCAAGACAATTGTTTTAGGAGGTGATTTTCGGCAAACACTGCCAGTCAACAAAAGGCGCTCCAAAAATGGAAATAATAGCGTCTTCTATTGCAGAGTCACACCTATGGCCATACTTTCGTGTTATGACACTTAAAGAAAACATGAGGTTTTTTTGAACAGACTTTACCATGGAAGAAAAGAGCTTAGCGCGCTCCTTTGCATCATGGCTTCTTGATATTGGTGATGGGAACATTGGCGAACCAGATACAAAAGATCCCAGAGATTCAGCATGGGTTGAAATTCCTTCTCCCTATTGCATACAAGATGATGAACAAGGGCTTTCGAATCTTATAGATTTCATCTATGACCAACCTACACTTCATGCACCTTCGGCGGTTACTTTACAGGAAAAGGCAATTGTCTGCCCAAAGAATGAAACCGCAGATACCATTAATTCTGAAGTTTTATCCATGGTCCATGGTGAGATAACGACTTATGCAAGTTATGATGTAGCCACACCAGTTGGCAGTAGTGGAGCTGAAATAGAAATGCTCTATCCCCCTGAATATCTAAACACAATCAAGCTACCAGGATTTCCACCGCATGACTTAGAGCTTAAGGTTGGATCACCGGTCATGCTTTTGAGAAATGTTAACTTGGCAGGCAGTTTGTGCAACGGGACACGCATGATAGTCACAGACCTCATGTCTAGGCTTATTGAAGCGCAAATCATCACAAGCACAAGAGTCGGCGAAAAAGTTTACATCCACAGAATACCCCTAATCCATAAAGATCCAAATCTTCCTTTTGTTTTCAAACGCACCCAATTCCCAATAAAACTCTGTTACGCTATGACCATCAACAAAAGCCAAGGCCAATCTCTAAACAAGATTGGTGTGTACCTTCCTGAACCAGTGTTTGGCCATGGCCAATTGTATGTGGCTCTCTCTAGAGCCACGTCCCCTCATGGGTTAAAAGTTCTTATCAAACAACAAGAAAATCAAAGGCCGAATGTCACAAAAAATATTGTTTATAAAGATTTCTTAAGAAAAATAAAAGATACAGAGTTTTTGCTGACAGCGCAGACATCCACTTATACCTAACTTTTTTAAAAATAGCATTCCCTTACTTTTCTTATTAGTTAACTTTAGCTTAGTTTGTGTCTTTTCTTAGTTTGCAGCCTTCAACTTTGTCCATATTTTTTGCAGCGTCTTTTTTGTTCTTAGTGCTATGCTACAGCTGCCTATTTAGGATAAGTTATTACATGTATATTACTCCACCTTCAGAAAACAAGGTGTCTCAATATTTTTGCGATCCACATTCTGTCTCATGCAGTCAAAACTGTATGTTATATTCTATTGCTTTTATAAAACTGCTATGAAATTTACAAAAGACTGCTACATTTGGTAATGGCAACTTTTATTTTGCGTATACCATTGTATTGCTNTTGAGACAAATTATGATTACAAGTAACTTGTACATTTTACGTTATGTATCAAGTTATACGTTTGTCATTAATCAAAACAAACGAGACTGTATAGATTAAAGATCGTAATATTTGCACTAACAATCTCCCCCTTTTTGATGATGACAAAATATGTAAACGTGATAGAACGTATAATGTAAAAAGTTACTTGTGTCCGTATTACTTACTTGTATCCGCAACACACCTTCTACATTTCCTTCTCCGTTTACACTCTTCTCCCTCTTTTGTCGAAACAAAAAGGGGTGTGTCCTTGGAGTTAACTTAATTTCTCCCCGAAATGGCGAGCTTGCATTATCCCTAGTGAAGTGAAATCTTCATCTCCAATTTCCTAAGTTTGTTAGCGGATCCATGGATCAAATTAAGTTCCTTGACCTACATCAAGGTTAGTGTTGTGCAACATAAAAATTATACAAAAAATGCATAATGAATGAAATGCATGTTGGACTATGTTGACTTATCTCTTTCTTTTTGTCGAAACACAAAAGTGTGTCGAAGAATGAGAATAAAGATGAATGCGTTGATGAGACGAAAAGTGTTACGCTTTTAAGGGGTCATTTAAGCCTTAATTCGTATAAATGTGATCAAATATTGCCCTAAATCATTCCTTTTGTCATTTTAGGTACTTTTGAGAGGAATTCTGGAAAACATGCATATTTGGACGTTTTTGGAGCATAAAAGTAAAGAAAATGACAAAGTCTCAAAAGAAGCAGAAATTACAACTTGACGGCGTTAGAGTCACAAGGTGACGCCGTCAGAAAGCCTTGACAAAAGAGTGGAAACCAATTATCAAATGACGGGCCAGAAAGATTTTGGAAATTAACACCTGACGCCGTCAGGTGTTAGAAGTTGTAGGCCGTCAGGTTATGATTTAAAGAGTGACGGCCCAGAGAGGAATAGAGAGTGACAGCGTCAGAAGTGGATCTAGGCCATCCGAGAAACCTAATGGCGGCGAGCTGACGGCGTCAGCCTCTATAACCTGACGCCGTCAGAGTGTAAAATCTATATATAGTTTTCTATTTTTCATTCATTAGTATGGAACTTTGTGGAGAACTTTTGGCACGAAACCCTACACGAATTTTCTGTACTTTTTAGGGTTTCCAACCCTTGGAACCCTCATGCTTAATTAAAGATAAGTCTTCACTTTAATTCAATCAATATGTCTATGTGTTGGTTGATTATCTTTTTTGCTTGTCTTTTAATTAACATGTGTAGCTAAATTCTTTTTGTGTTTGCTTAGATCTAATGAAACCTAACTATTAATTATTGGTTAATTGATGTGTTGTTGTTTGTTGGGATGATTGTTCCATCAATGTTAGGCTCAAGAAAACTGGCCAACCTCTTTTATGGTAACGTGCTTGAACGTCTTGGGAAACATGTAGCCAAGACATACTAGGCTATTAAGGTAGTATTTAACGCATGAGCCACTGTTTACAATCCCTATGGTTGTGCCGTGCATGGCATAGGAGGAGATAAGAGCTCATAGAATTGGAGAGATATGTATGCCACTCCATGAGTTATTAGGAATACACCCTTCATCCACACAAGTAACATACATATCAATTAACCGGTAAAAGATAGTTAGGGAGTAACGAAGTCTAAGTAAACACACTTTTCTCCATATTGTTTTCACAACCACAATAGTTTAGTTATTTTATTTTATTTGCAATAGTAGATATTTTGGGTTAGTTGACTAGCAACTAATTCCGCCCACTCCTTCAAAACTGAGATTTTACTTGCTTTCCTAAAAATATAAAAATACAAAAAGAATCTTCCTTCACCCTTAGACCTATTAGAGTAGTTTTTCTATCCTAACGAACACTATTCCCTGTGAGAGAACAGTCAATCCCCCGTACTTACCACTATCCTATACTACATCGGTCAGGTACACTGCCTGGTGGGGTTGTAAGCCTCTTGAGATCCCTCGAGAGGTAAAACCTGTTGTAAGGTCACAAAACCACGCATCAAGTTTTTGGCGCCGCTGCCGGGGAATAGTTATTGTTTAGGTAGAATTTTTATTTTATTAGGTCTACTCGCTAGATTCCTTTCTAGTGAGATTTTTATTTTATTTTTCTAAGATTTCTTTAGTCTATCTTATTTCTTCGTGTTTTTGTTTGTAACCTTTACTATCCGCCATCATGGAAAGTGGTAACATCCTTGATCCCAACAACCCACTTCAACCAAACCACCCACCACAACCAAACCAACCTCTTAGACCCCGTACCTTAGGAGAGTATTCCCGACCTAGCCACCTTGGCTATCGAAACACCATTGAGCTCACTCAAGGAGCCAATGTCACTCCCTTGCGATCCGACACCATTCGGTTGGTGCAAAGCGGATGCGCATTCCATGGACTTCGTTCCAAAGATCCAAATCAACATCTCAAGGATTTCCTCAAAATCGTAGATTCCATAGACCTTGATGTTGCCACTCGAGAGACGACCCGATTGCGTCTCTTCTAATTCTCTCTACGGGACCAAGCTAGTCAATGGCTTGAGCGACTTCCCGCAGGATCCATCACCTCTTGGGATGATCTCACAACTCGTTTCCTTGCTCAATTTTTCCCAACGGGGAGAACTACCAAGCTAAGGAATGATATCTTGGCGTTCCAACAACGCCAAGGTGAAACCCTCTACGAGGCATGGACTCGATTCAAGGAATTACTCCAAAAAGTCCCTCATCATGGCATAGACCTTTGGCTCCAAGTCCAAATCTTCTATGACCACATCAATCTCCACACGAGGCAAATCATTGACCAAGCGGCCGGTGGCAAGCTACGTGATCTAAGTGCGGAACAATCATGGGATCTCCTAGAAGATCTTGCTCTTTATGACAACGAAAGTTGGAACGATCCCCGTGATTTGAATAAAACGGTGAAGGCAATATCTTTGCCTTCGAATAATTCAAGCACTTCCGACCGTAGGATCATAGAACTTGAGGACCAAGTCAAGTTTCTCATGAAATCCTACGAAGCTCCTAAACCTTCATGCCAAGTGAACAAAATCACTTCTTCGTGCGAATTATGTAGTTGTCCCCACGACACTCGTGATTGCATGGAACTCCCCGAACAAGCTTTTTCGGACTACGCATCCACGCGTATCGACAAAGCGGGAGACAAGTGGTACACTTTCAAACCCGAGCCAAACCCTTATGGAGATTCATACAAACCCTCATGGAAAAATCACCCCAACCTTAGGTGGAAGTCAAACCAAAACGCGCCCCAAAACAATTCTTCCAACCCACCTAATCGGTTTCAACCCAACGGTCCTTCCTCAAACCGTACCTTCAACAACAATCCTTCCAACAACTATGGTAGTACCAACAACTTTGAAGGATTGATGTCGAAATTTATGGCATCTCAAGAAGCTCGTATATCCAAGTTTGAATCCGAGTTCAAACAAAAGCAAAGCGAGATGACCGATAAAATCGATTCCTTGTTGAAGATTCTCAATGACCGAGAGATGGGAGCCCTCCCGAGCGACACGGTCAAGAACCCGAAACTAAACGTTAACTCCATTTCTTCGGTTTCGTCCCCTAGTTCTTGCCCACAATACTATTCGGTCAACGCCATGAGCACGTGTTTCAAACAAACCCAAATCCCTCAAAAAGACCACGAGAGTAAGGCATCCAACACCAAATCGGTCGATAACATAGTTGAAACACCCCCCCACACAAGACCCCGACGAAGAATTCAAGGAACTCCACCTTGAACGTCCGGTTATTGATGTGTTAGAACGAGCCCCCTACTTTAACGCCCTATTAGAAAAATATGAGAAGAAGCTCAAATTAGGTGAGAAAGGGACCGCCTTCGTTCGAAACAAACTACCTAAGAAGTTAGATGGTCCGGGTCTATTTGTCCTACTATGTAAGATTGGTAATTCGGAAGCTTATGACACACTAGTCGATCTTGGATCTAGCCTCAACTTACTTCCACTACCTCTCTACACCACCCTCAAACTAGGAAAGCTGGAAGAGACTGAGGTAATAATAGGGTTAGCGGATGGAAGCGTAGCATACCCGGTAGGAGTAGTAAAGGACGTGATAGTTCACATAGGAAAGTTAACAATGCTAGCCGATTTCCACGTCCTTGATATGGTTAGCGACCCCACATGCCCCTTGTTGATAGGAA
>LBNU01029744.1:65813-95034 GCA_014162995.1 Artemisia annua
AATACACCCTTGCCTCCACAGGCAAGTAACATACCATGATCGAATGTTAACTCGTAAAAGATAGGTTAGGGAGTAATGCAACTAAGTAAACACAATTTCTCCAATCTGTTTTCAGCACCACAATATTAGATATTTATTTATTTTAATTTGCATACAGCTAGTAAACTTGGTTAGTTGACCTAGGCAACTAATTCCGCCCTTCCTCTAAAAACCGAGATTTTACTTGCTTTCTAAAAATATAAAAATACAAAAAGAATCTTCCTTCCACCCTTAGACCTATTAGAGTAGCTTTTCTATCCTAACGAACACTATTCCCTGTGAGAGAACGATCAATCCCCTGTACTTACCACTATCCTATACTACATCGGTCAGGTACACTGCCTGGTGGGGTTGTAAGCCTCTTGAGATCCCTCGAGAGTGTTGTAAGGTTACAAAACCACGCATCAATATTGATCACATTTTTCACAAAAAACTTAAACAAAAAAAATAATAATAATAATGGGATCAAGAATAAGCACACATACGGTTTTAGGGAACTCAGTCAATTTAAGCAATGGAACCCATCTACATCGTTAGATAGATGTGCCCAGATCATTGAGGTTTTCAAGGTGAAGCTCAATGTAGCAAGCTGTGTATGGCCACATTACTCAGTGGATGGTTGGTTTTAGATCATAAAAAAGAATGGAATGCAACAAACCAACATACGTAACCCTTCTTAGTTCCCGCTACAGCTCCTTTTGTCGTTTCAACTCCCTTTGAGCAAAGGCCTGCACCAGGCTCATTGCTAGATTGTTGAAAAAACAAAAGGAACTGTATGGGAACTGAGAAGGGAAAGGTATGTTGAAATTCCAGACTCATTTATAAACTTAAACCAAGCATCCACAAAGTAATGTGGGCACCTAAAACATAACTTGTTTCGTTGAACTTCACTTTGAAACACCTTTCTAGAATCCACAACTATATCACTTTGACAAATTAACATCACCTAAAGTATGATAGAATTATCGATTATATAAAAGTGAGTGAGTATTAGGACTCTCGTGTTGAATGGGATAATGAAGGAGTGTGGCTTGCCATGAACAAGAAACACTATATCATTATCACAATCAACACACCTCAATGATAAGGATACATCTACCCCGCGTTTATGATGGTTTTCAAAAGTTGATTTGGATACTGACCCTAGAACCATTTGCGTCCTTAATCTTTATCACAAATTAACTCTCGGACACCATCAAAGACGGTGGAAAGACATATCTTTATAATTGAGGTTAGCGAGACAAGTTCAATCTAACAAGTCATGCCAGCACCTATTACATACCTTGTTAGTTTGAACTTCTCGTTGAAACACTTTTATACAATCGACAAGTATATCAAACTGAAACTTTAACTTTCTTAGATAGCGCCTAAACATATATAAAACCTATTTATTCGCTAATTGTGTTAAAAACTTAATTCCCATACCAATAACTATATAAAATCTTTTTTTTGCCGTGATGTTTTTTAAACTGTATTAAGCTAATTTCATAAAATATTTAATGCATTTAATACGACGAGAAGGTTCACTTACGGGGCTTTCATCACGTTCGCCAACCAACGAGTGTATATCAGAAGGATAACAAGAGACCGTGCAGTTTGTCGAGCCATATGGAATAGAGTAGACACTAACTTTTCACTTCCACCCATCCATTTTTAAAGCAACTGTCATGAAGAGATGCTGCATAAACATAAATATTCATCATTACTAAATGGCAAATAATATCACATGAATGTGGACAAATTACATGTAACCCCAGATACGTAATTGTACTTTTGCCTTCACATTAAATGTTCGTACATGATATGTCAAACCCTATGCAAGTATTATGCAATTCTTTGGTGGTTAATTATAACAAATGTCCATATTAGTCTTATGTACTTTTTTGGTACTTAATTAAAACTAATGTCCATATATCTGTTATGTAATTTTTTGGTACTTAATTAAGACATATCTCCATATAAGTGTTATTTAATTTTTGGTTAGTTATTTAAAAAAAATGTCAAACCATTTTAGTCAGTAAACCATTATGAGGAAACAAGCGTATATGAAAGGTGTTAATCTACTGACAAAGATGTAACGTGACCTGAAAAAGGTTGTCTCCGCCTCTGTCACCACAACCATAGCCGAACTCATACATAACTTTATCAACCTTCTAGTCATACAGTAGGGGCAGCAAAGACATCCCGCAGCGACGGCAGTCGAGGCTTACAGAAGTCTGTAACAGTGTTTCAGAATAAAAGTTAAATTAAAATGCAGATCTACAAACAAGATGTAAATATATATGAAAAAAACCTTCAAGCCTTAATTACTATTACAGATCTATTATATAGCTTAAAAGAATACCTCATAACTTTGATAAACATCTCGGGTTGTTGAAACGTCCAGTGGTTGTGAGGATTGCTGGTTGACAGGTTGGCTTGTAGTGAGATCCGTTGGTCGTCATGGTGGAAGCTGAGAATATTGGTGAGGTGCAGACTGTTTTTTAGATGGAGGAAGATGAGAATAGAGGATGTAAATGATGTTTGGAAGATGAGTATGTGTTGGAGGAAGATGAGAGTGTGTTATTTATAACATGAGTGAGGTTAATTAGGTGGGTGGTTAGTTCATTAAATATGGTATTAATTGTAATAAATTGTTCATTCCCCAAGAAGCTTGTAGTTAAACAAATAATAAATAAAAAAGTTGCCCAATACGAGTCGCTCAATAAAGGACAGGTTGCCCTATACATTATACCCGACAGATACATTACAAGTACTATTCACTTTGTGTACTTTAATATAAAATATGTGGACACGTGTCACTTTTTTGTTGAGTCGCTCAATTTAGAAGTTGTCCTGATCCAATATGAGAAATGAAAAAAAAAATCTAAAAGTCGGTACAAGTACAAGTCGCGTGGTCCAGTTTCGGAATTACCCCATATCCAAATCCAAAATGGGTAAAGAAGCTGCTAGAGTAAACCACTTTTTAGACAATACACTCATTCGAACATGCTCTATAGGAGAATACAAAAGTGAAAGTATGTGGTGAATAATAAATTCAGGAAGCTCTGAAATCGGATCAGTTATATCATTGTTGTCCTCCTCCGTCTTCCCGCTTTCAAACTGCCATCTTTTTCTTTCGCCTACAGACACATGGATAAAAAGAAATCAGATTATAAGAAAGATAAACCTGTATTAACATGAACGGACGAACAATTAAGTGCTACCTTTTGATATCAACATCAAGTACTAAAAACCTTTTTCTTCTCCTGATTCTTTGGGTTGGTTCGTTTGAATTATTAGGGTTCTCAGCATAAAAGACAGCGGATTTGTACCTAGGGTCGTTTGGTTTGTAAATAGGTTTTGGATTAGGATTTAGATTTATATTTGAATTTGGATTTAGTTTGTTGATGGGTTTAGGATTAGCATTTGGAGTTAGGGCCCGTTTGATTTTTAGATGGGTTTATGATTATGATTTGTATTTGAATTTAAAATTTGGTTTAGAATTTAGATTTAAAAAACCCAACATATAAGAAGAGAGAAAAAAATTACGTGGTCCCATTATTTTGTAACACCATCACACATTCACACCACTTCCATAAGAAACAAGAGAGAAAAATATGTGGTCTCATTATTTTGTCACAAAACCCATCAAACACCTAGCTTTAACACAAGCCTTCATATTTGACATATATATCCAAACACAAATCACAAAATTGCAAACCAACGACATATTAGAAGTTTGTAACCCAAACCCCAAGATAAACCCTCAAACCAAACGGGCCTTAAGATTTGAATTTATTTTAGGATTTGGATTTAGATTTGAGGTAGTATAGAGAAAATATAATTTAAAAATATTTTATATATTAAAATATAAATTAAAAATTATTTATATTAATAACGAGGGATAAAAAGATAAAAATGTGAAGGAGAAAGCACTTGGGCCCACTTTTGTAATAAAACCCTTCACACTCCCTATCTTATGTAGATGACTAAATGAGAAGAAAAATTAAAATGAGAAGGGTGAGAAGAAACCACAACTATACATTTTACATGCACTTACAAACCAACTGGGCTAGCTCAGTTGGCCACCAAGGGTAACCTTGGGGAGGTATCCTTGGAGAGGTCTCATGTTCGAGTCTCACCATGCACCTTCAGGGGCCCGAAAAAATAAAAGCAGGAGTGAGGTTTATCCCCTAAGGAGAAAGGTTCGATGCTTGCATACTGCCCAATTGGATGTCACTGTGGGCTCGATTCACTAACTACTAACTCGCCGTTCGCCGTTCAAAAAATAATAATAAAAAAATAAAAAATAATAATAATAAAAAAAACATGCACCTATAAAAATATATGCATCTCCCTTTAAAATTCTCTCCCTTATTTAAAATGTATGGCTATAAATCTTTCTTATTCGTCTCATTTTAGTTTTTTTTCTTCTTACCGGATCCCTTCCCATGCGTTTAAACCCAAATACAAAAAATGCAACCAAACAATTAATTTAAAGTTTCAAACCCAAAACCCAAGCAAACCTCTCAAACCAAACGAATCGAATGTAATAATGGTTGGTATAATTTTCTGGTCAAAACGCATAATAATGACTACAAGTTGGCAAACTAAGTACTTCACAAAGGTGCATCATAATACCTCTAGCTTGGCATATTAGAATTACTACAACACTATATTAAATTAAACTAAAACCAACTGGGCTAGCTCAGTTGGCCACAAAGGGTGATCTTGGGGAAGTTGTTATCACATGCGAGAGGTCTTAGGTTCGAGTCTCTCCGTGGAGGTTTTCATTCAAGGTGGAATATGTGGGGTTCTGCCCCATAGATGCGTCGATTTGAGGCTGACAGGGACTACCTTCTTGGTATGTACTGTGGAATTGAATCACTAATTATTATTCGAGGTTGGCAGGGACTACCTTCTGGGTAAGTACTGTAGAATCGAATAACTAACTTAGTATTTTACTAAGTCGCCATTCAAAAAAAATATTAAAATAAAGTAATAATTAATTTTTTTAAGCTTAAATATCAATTTAGTATGAGTGATGCTACATCCACCAAAAAATTTTACAAACATACCAAGTCATTGTGTAGATATTATTGTAGTAAAAAAGAGAATTATGAAGCAATATCATTGAATCACAACACGGGTAAGGATCCAGTGAGAAGAAAAACTTAAAATGAGAAGAATGAGAAATAGCTATAATCGCATATTTGAGATGCATCTAATTCTATAATCGCATATTTGAGATGCATCGACTTGAATTATATGCATCTCTATTCATTTAGATGCATCGCAATTAGTTTCGAAAGTAATTTTAAAGTGAAAACAATGCAAAGTAGTACTAACAACAAATTTGACCCACATAGGAGGAAAAATACATAGGATTCGTCTAACTTGATGAAATGCATCTAATATATGTACATGCATCTAATTTTTAGCTAGAAAATATATTATGATGCATCTAAAAAATTAAGGATGCATCTAATTCAAATCGATACATCTCTAATGTGTAGTTATAGTTATTTCTCATCCTTCTTATTTTAAGGATTCTTCTCATTTGATCCTTAGTCATCACAACACATACCAATAGGGGTGAGCATGGTTCGGTTTGGCTCGGTTTTTGTATAAAACCAAAACCGAACCGAAATATTTCGGTTTTTGATTTGTAGAAACCATTCGGTTTCGGTTTTGTGTCGGTTTGGTTTTTTCGGTTGTCGGTTTTTTTCGGTTTGGTTTTTCGGTTTCTATATGATCTTTCGAGCTTTGCTTTTTAAAATTAGATTTGACATATATCATAAAATAACACCTTCACAACTTTAAAGAAACAATCCAAACAACCATTAAGAAAAAAAAAAAAAAAAAAAAAAAAAAAAAAAAAAAAAAAAAAAAAAAAAAAAAAATAGAGAGAGAGAGAGAGAGAGAGAAAACAAGCGGTAGATTAACGCCTTTTCATTTCGTGCAAATATCAATATATTAATCGAAATGATTCTTCAAGCTATACCCAGACTAAATAAACTTTTTTTTTTAACCCGTTTCTGGGTTTAACACTTCATCTTTATTAGACTCTTTTATTAGCCTTGGTACTTTGCAGTGATGAGAAAGGATCCAATAAGAAGGTTCAACTATAGTGTTTGGGGAAAATGCAATATGCAAATGAAACAACAACGAGAGTAATAAAGTAAAACTCAGATAATCACCATTTTGTTATTTTTGTAGACATACTTTTTACTTAGAGCATCTTCAATGCATGTTTATGAAAAACTCTTTTTGAGCTAAACACTTATCCAAAACTTTTTTGCATTGAATTGTATAGCTTTTTTCCTCAAAGACTTGAGAGTCTTTGAGGAGGAGAAAAATAAACAAAAAAAAAAAAACTGGGAAATTTTCCTCACAACTTAATATTTAACTAATAAAAGTACCAAAAAAACTTTAAAATGACTTTATTCCGCAATGGAATCTATTTTGATAAAAAGCTCCTTTTTTTATGACTAAAGTTTTAATTATATGATAAAAACTGTCACAAAACCAAAGTTTGCATTTGTGGATGCTGTTATAAGAAAGTGCCTTCATCTAGGGGTGTTCACGGATCGGGTAATATCCACAATAACCGAAAACCAAAACCGAACCGAACCGAAAAAAACCGAACCGAATTCGTAACCGAACCGAATTGTTCAAAACCGAACCTAATCGAACTTAATATTCGGTTATCGGTTTGGATATGGGTTTGGCAATAAAAACCGAAAACCGAAAACCGAATATATATATATATATATATATATATATATATATATATATATATATATATATATATATATATATATATATATATATATATATATATATATATATATATATTTATATATAAAAATAATCAATAAATATTTTTTTTTATATATATATATATATATTTTTATATAAAAATAATCACTAAAAGTCTTTTTTAGTATAAATATAACAATATTTAAGCTTGAAAAAAAAATTTGTTCTAAAAGTATATATAATTAAATGAAAAAATAATTAAAATTATGTAATTCGGGTTATGGGTTTGATTTATCACACAAAATCCATTTGATTCGTGACCATATTTACTTTCTGTTACGCTCCTCATCCCAACCCCAACAACCACCTCAATAGTGGGGTTAAAAATGAAGTCGCTGGCATGTCTTTGGGTTTTCCGCCGAACCTTGCGCCGCCGTCTTCACTCCGGCTACGAATAGTAAGTCTCATCATATATTTTTTCAAGTTTTAATAAATTTTTAATTATTTGATTTTAAATTTATACCCTTTAGAGCTTTTATATAAAAGATTAGAACTTTTTGATTTATAGGGTTTTGATTTTGCATATGTGAATTTGTTTGAGGTTTAGAGCTATGAGGGTGAATAGGTTTGATGTGGAGGATAAGCTAAAGGCGCTTGAGCAGGTCGATTTGGGTGAGTTATGGTTAGCTCAAGGATATGATCACAAAAATCACCCAAATCTGAACTCAAATTTATACTTTATTTTTGGAATTGCTTTTAGAGTTAATAAGGAGGATGTCAAGTAGTTGATTATGTGATAATTTTTTTCAAAAACTTCTTACTTTNTATATATATATTTTTATATAAAAATAATCACTAAAAGTCTTTTTTAGTATAAATATAACAATATTTAAGCTTGAAAAAAAAATTTGTTCTAAAAGTATATATAATTAAATGAAAAAATAATTAAAATTATGTAATTCGGGTTATTCGGTTCGGTTTTCAGGGGTTTGGTTTTCGGTTATTCGGTTCGGTTCGGTTCGGTTTAACCCAGAAAGAATATTAACCGAACAAACCGAACCGAATACCCGATAACCGAACTGATGAACACCCCTACCTTCATCAACGTTAAAGTAAAAGCCAATGGCCCAATTTTGTTAGCCCATCGATACAATAACCAAAGCCCAAATGAATAGTAGTTAATAGCATGTCATATTTTTAAAGGATTTTCAAACATAGGGGCTAGGGCTGTAGGCTGTAGGCTGTTCACAAATCGGGTAATAACTGCATTAACCGAACATCAAAATCAAACCGAATTTGTAACCGAGCTGAATTTATCAAAATTTAACCAACCGAAAAAGAAAATTTCGTACTAAAAATTTATATAATGAAATGAAAGAAAAAGATATAATTATGTAATTCGGGTTATTCGAGTCAACCTAAAAATCGAACTGAATTCGAATTCTATTTTGGTTCAGTTTAATCTAATTAAATTCGGTTTTCTATTTTACCCAAAAACAACATATAACCAAAATAACCAAACCAAATAACTGATAACCGAACCGATAAACACCCTACTCAAACATATCTTTAGAACTATCTTTAAGTAAAATGCTAAGAATATGCATAACAATTTGTATTTCAATTATAACTACTCAAGGTGATTGGTACTAACTAGTTCAAAATGGTTGACGTGCAAACTATTATGGTAAAAATGAAATTTCGCGGTACAAAACATCAGTTAATGTTCAAATCGAACTAAATCCAAAGTCAAAATTATAAAAATTACGCAAGACAAACAATTCGATATACATGAGTAATACGCACCTAATTAAGTCGATAAAAGTTGGCCATAACATATGTGCACTTGTAGAAATATTGCCACTAAAGAAAAACTCTAGCGGCCATCAAAGCATAGGGTAAATAATCGGTTGTTAAGCAAAAGCACCAAAGGTTTAAGTTTTACTTAGAGATCGGAAAACAGAACACAGAAAAAGGTTCACTGCAACATGTTTAAGTTTTATCAGTTTTCATTAGTTTCTACAATTGATCCTACGAATACAAAACCCGGATCTTTACTAGTACGTTGCACATTTGCATACTTCCATCCATCCTCGCTAATGGATTCACATATCTTTCCCTGTTTCTGTTTCATTTATCAGCTTGCTTCTTGAACAACAACTTTTTGGATATTCACAATATATGAAGAAAAAAAGTGTCAATACATAAATAAATTAAAGTAGCTGATCAAACAAAGAGAGAAATATGGTGTACCTTCTTCCATTATGAAAATGATTGTTTGTCTCGGTCCATTAAGAGGTAATGCTTTCAACAATGAATTCAAGTCACTAAACTGCTTTTTTGCATTGGAAGAGGAAGACAACGCTAACTGAATAATAGCTGGGCCTTGATCTTCTTGTTGAAGTAGCTTTTCATATGTGAACTGGGAAAAGAATATAACAGCAAGATAATGTAATAGACCAAAACTAATATCTCTACTTACAACCAATACCAGAATCTAAATCATGCAGAAGTGCAATGCAAGTGAAATTATCCATCTTTGTGTGCAATTCATTAACGAAAATATATATGATTCTTACCTTGACAATTTGGCTCCATTCTTCAAAATCAGTATCAGGCCAGATTGATTGTAAATTTAAAGTTAGAGATCGAGGACAGCAACAAAAAAATATAGCATCCATAACAGATAAATGAACAATTAATTCTTGTACGACGATCATCTCTAGCTCAACGTGCTCGAGTTTGAAAGGCGGCGACTGATTCACCTTCAGTTCCTCAACATCAATGAAACCCTACAAACCAATCGGAAAAGACAGTTTTTGCTATGGAATTATTTTGAATCATTCTTTGGACTAAGTAGTGGAAACACATAAATCAGTTATCAAATAATAAATTCAAGTAAATATCATACCGTTTTGAAATGCACTTGCAACTTCAACTCTTTGAATCCACTTTTCTTGTCCAGAAATCGCTTAAACTTCTGGAACCAAATAGTGTCAGCAGCTTCATCGGGGTAACATTCCATACGTGCTTTTGATGGGTATGCATTCCTTACCAAAGGACCCGGATTATATGAATGACCTTTGTAATCAAATAAAAGTAAATTAGGGGCACAAATATCAATTTGTTCTAAATCACACTGCCCGTGTAGCATAAATTTCTTCAAGGAATGACTTGTCAACTTGAGGTTGTTGCAACGATCAATAGGATCCCAAAAAAAATCTTCAAGGAATGGGAAGTTAATTGAGAAGTCAGCTAACCCTCTTGACAGATCTCCATAATAATCCAGTGCTGTTAGTTTTTTGCATGAAGCCAAGTTCATACATGGTGCACCTTTTCTTTCTAAATCCCATACGTNCAAACCAATCGGAAAAGACAGTTTTTGCTATGGAATTATTTTGAATCATTCTTTGGACTAAGTAGTGGAAACACATAAATCAGTTATCAAATAATAAATTCAAGTAAATACCATACCGTTTTGAAATGCACTTGCAACTTCAACTCTTTGAATCCACTTTTCTTGTCCAGAAATCGCTTAAACTTCTGGAACCAAATAGTGTCAGCAGCTTCATCGGGGTAACATTCTATACGTGCTTTTGATGGGTATGCATTCCTTACCAAAGGACCCGGATTATGTGAATGACCTTTGTAATCAAATAAAAGTAAATTAGGGGCACAAATATCGATTTGTTCTAAATCACACTGCCCATGTAGCATAAATTTCTTCAAGGAATGACTTGTCAAGTTGAGGTTGTTGCAACGATCAATAGGATCCCAAAAAAAATCTTCAAGGAATGGGAAGTTATTTGAGAAGTCAGCTAACCCTCTTGACAGATCCCCATAATAATCCAGTGATGTTAGTTTTTTGCATGAAGCCAAGTTCATACTTGGTGCACCTTTTCTTTCTAAATCCCATACATCTAGATACCAAAGATTTGGAGCTTGAATATCTATTTTCTCAACTTTTTCTACAAAGAACAATCGAACTTTTTGTAGATTTTGAAGACCGTGAACACAAAATCTTTTGAAACCCTTGCAGTTAGTTACATCTAACTCCTCCAGAAGAGGGCAACCAGCAATGAGCGCTTCAACTCTTTCTCATTTATAGTGACACTCACAAGTTGCAAAAACTTCAAAGAGTTAAACTCGACAACGTCAACCATCAAGGACGGAGGAAAATCACAACAACGTATCTTCAAAGACGTTAACGAAGAGGCAGATAATAGTACATTAGGCAAACAGTAGTTTGGAAAAGGCTCTGCATAAGGCAGCTCAATATCAATATTCAACTCCTTTAAGCCTTTCTTAAGAACTGAGTCAAGACATCTGTCTACAATGTCTACTTGTGTATCATCCTCGAGGATCTCTGGAAAGAGGTTTAACCTGTGGGCACTAGTGACATTTTGGTGGCAAAATCTGGAAGTGGTGTACTCAATATACTTGAATAAACAGTCATTGGTATGTAACTCCCAGTCAAAAGGGGTCTTGGATTTTTTAATGACTTTATACAATTTGCCGAAATCAAAATCCAAAATGGGGAAAGAAGCGGTAAGAGCGAACCAGTTCTTAGACAACACACTCATTCGAACAAGCTCTTTAGGAGACTTTAAAAGTGAGAGTATGTGGTGAACTATAAATTCAGGAAGCTCTGAAATCCAATCTGTAGCATCTTCTTGTATTATCTCACTATTCTCCTCCATCTCCTTCCTAATTTCAGTAGCTAAGGTTAGTTTATGCATTATACCAATATTCAAAACCCCTAACTACAAACTGATGTAAGAATTATAAACTCAATATAGTGAATTTTAAACAACATCAACTATAGGTTTAGGGGTACGGATACGAGGGAAGGACTTTCATTCCTAACATATACATTATTTCCGGAGGTATTTCTGGTCCCTTTGCCCTTGGGCGGGGGGTGTGATGTGACTGTCTGCGTCCTACCTCTCGTGTACCTGTTGGCGTATGTGGCCGAATGGCCCACATCAGCCGAAAGGTACAACTACCGAACGGCCCACATAAGTACTCAGAACAGACAGACCGATACAAACAGAACCCAAACAGGGAAAGACACCAGTTGCCGCCCAAAAACATCACAATCCGGCTTGTGACTTCCTAATGCGGACAAGAAGAGCTCGCCTATATAAAGGGCAAGACTTTTCACTCTAGGGTAACTTGTTCCTGACTCACTTTTACTCTCATTTTATAACCCTTAATATCATATACTTATTCTAATATCATATACTTATTCTTTTTGGATGTTTTTGTAGAAATAATGGAAGAACCAGCAGCTGATTCCCACTCCACTGATTCAAGAAAATTGTGTCTTGGGATTTGAGTAGTGTTTTCTATAGTTTAAGTAAATTTACAGTAAAAGTCCCTATTGTATATCCCATCTGCTTTTTAAAGTTCCTTTATGAAATAACTTTGTTGGATATTTTGGGCTTGAATATGGAGTAGTTTTAGTAGTGTGTTCAAGCTTTTCAAGTAAAGCTCAAGCCGAATTTTGGTTGTTATCGAGCTGAGATGAAACCTGCATATTGAAAGGTTTTCAATATCTTAGGATGAGCTTGATGCTAGCCTTGTTACTTTCTGTATTACGGAGTGCATTTTATGCAATGAGGCCATGGAAATTTTTGAAGGTACTTCGGTTGATAATATAACAAAGATCTAATTTAATGCTTGCGTTTCTATTTTATTAATTTTTTTAATCATAGTTTCTGACTTTTTCATTGAGTAATTCACATGTTTGAGTGACCACCACAAACCTATAAGATTTGACCGACTTTTTTAATTAATTATATCACACTACGTTTTCTCTCATGTTGATTCTATGGTTTTCGGATAAACTACTTGATGTTCAATCAGAAAATAATAACAATAGTAAAAAATAAAAAAAATTTGATCGACCGTAAATTTGGTTTGAGCTAATAGGTTGAACCATGCGAGTTTTCGTTGCTTATTCAGTTGAACTGGATAACCCAATCTCAAATGGTCAAATAATGGGACCGAAGAAACTGGAGTCGTGTTTTTGAAAGTTTAAGGTAGCGTTTAGTTGTAAAAAAGTTTTATTGTTTTTCTGTTTCTAGATTTTTTGAGAGGAATAGTTTTTCTTCTCTAGAAAAGAGTTGAGAAATTTAGAGCGCGTTTAGTAATTGAAAATTTTTCCTAGTTTTCATTTTTCAGTTTTCTGAAGAATGGGGGAGCTATTCTTTCTCTAGAGAACACTTGAAAACGTGTTTAGATGGAGTTTTCTAAAATGGAAAACCTATGGAGAATTCATAAAGGGAGTTTTCCAAAGCTTAGTTATAAACTTGGAAAACAGCTTTTCCATTTTTCCTAGAAAACTTTTGGAAAAAAAACTCAATTTGAACGCGTTTTCTATTTTCTTAGGTTTTCTTGAAAAAATTTTCTGGAAAACCTCCTTACTAACCGCGCCCTAAACTCGTTCAAATGGAGTTATATTTTTTCCTTTTAAAAAAGATTACCTCGGATTGCAATGGTTGGAGGCGATGGGTAGGATAAAAGGTAGAGATGTTACTAATGGTGATTAAAGTTAAAATAAGATACTTAGAATGATAGATTAGGAAATCACGTCCTTTTTTGTTAAAAAAAAATAAATAAATAAATAAATAAATAAATAAAAATCAGGGTTTTTCATCTAAAATTTGAAAAGTGTGAATTTCAATTAATTTAAAAATTGTTGGAAAAGAAAATGTAACTAAATGGATTTCAATTTTTCCATTTTTTTAATAAAAAGTTTTCTGAAAATATGAGATGTTTTTTCAATGACTAAACACACCTTAATATATTTGACTTTCTCGACCCAAGAGACGATCTAAACCCATCATAACATATATCCAAAGCAGCCCAGCATTCGCCTTTCGTAAATGTTAATGCCTAATTATGCAAGTTAATTAGTTTTCCCAACCATTTTGTAACCAAAACCCACAACCTGACTATTCAAATCTAGTTGTTTGTGATGTAATCATTATTGTCAGTCTGGTAATTGGGATGTTATGCTGATTGGTAAGTTCAGTGTGTTAAATTAAAGGGAATGTCTANTGATCATTTATCACGTCTAGAGAATCCAAATTTGGAAGAACTGAAAGAAAATGAAATTAGCGATTACTTTCCAGATGAAACTCTCATGCTGATTGATGATGAGGATGATAGTGACGTTCCATGGTTTGCAGATTACGCTAATTATCTAGCAGGAGATATTCTTAAAAAAGGAATGAGTCACTACCAACGTAGTACGTTCTTTTCGGAACTAAAACACTACTATTGGGAGAAACCTTACCTTTTCAAGCTTTGCCAAGATGGCATGAATCAGTCAGATAATTCGATATGTTCAACTTCTAAAAATGCATCACAAGTAAACAAACATACAAGAGTTCATCAAATACACATGCGTTGTTTCCATCCGCGTGCCCTGCACGTTATGTACTTGGTCATCGGACTGTAAATAGTCACTCGTTCGGTCGTTCCCTTTGAAAATCATTCATCAACCATGAACTAGTACTTTGCGTCATGTCTTGCGTCTCGCATACCTTTGGCTGCCATGGTCANTAAAAAAACAGACGAGAACATAAAAAATCGGATGAAAACCTAAAAAATCGGACGAAAATGTGAAAAATCGGACGAAAACGTGAAAAAACGGACCAAAACGTGAAAACGTAAAAAAACTGACGAAAACGTAAAAAATGGACGAAAACGTAAAAAAACGGATGAAAACATAAAAAAATCTAATGAAAACGTAAACACTCTGACAAAAACGTGAAAAAACGGACGAAAGCGTGAAAAAACTGACGAAAGCGTGAAAAAACGAATGGAAACATAAAAAATGGACGAAAACGTAAAAAATCGAACGAAAACATAAAAACGGACCAAAACTTATAAAAACTTAAAAAGTCTGTATTGTAAGTTACTTAAATAAATTGCAAAAAAGAGCACTTAAAATCATTCAGACAATTATAAAAAAACAAACAACATTATTTCGTTCAGATTTAGACTTTCTATCCACCTCTTACCGGTAAGATGGGTAGTCAGATTCATACCTAAAACATCTTAATGAAACAAACACACCCAGTTTGGCGTTCATCTTCTTGTTCAAGCAGCTTCAAATATGTAAACTGAAGATAAATAAATAACAAGAGATCGAGTTACAAGGAAAATCATAATAATAAATTGTGGCGTAGAAACATAATGAAAACGATATTGAAATGCAATGCAAGACGTAAGCATGAAGGATTTTCCAATAAACGTCCAATAATGGATAATGAATTATTCATTAAAGAAAGCATATATAAGTATATAACTCATACCACCACAACAAGGACAAATCTTTTAAAATCAACATAAGGAATCATCGATTTTAAAGTTAGGGATCTAGGACGGAAACACCAAAGTACAGCATCCAAAACAAAAGATGATCCTGGTACGAATTCTAGCTCAACAAGCTCGAGTTCATAAGGTGGGGACTGAATCGCATTTAGCTCCTCAACGTCTTTTCGTTTCTGCAAGACAATTATTATATATTATATACAAACATTGTGTTATTGTACTTCGCTTAAGGCAGGGACTAAACAAAATTTGTAGCGGACTAATCAAATAAATGAACCTGGCCTGATAACACCAACTTGAAAACTTTGAATTCGTTTTTCTTGTTCAAAAATCGCCTCAACTTCAAGAACCAAATATTGCCAAGACCATTCCGAGTATAATATTCTATACGTGCTTTTGGCTCAACTGACCGCCTTACTAAAGAATCGGGTTTATGCGAATAGCCACAGTACTCAAATAATAATAAATTGGGGGCATTGATATCAATTTTGTCAAAATCACATTGCGAATATAGCACAATTGTCCTCAAGGAATGACTTGAAAATTTAAGACTGTCGCAATCGCTAGGAAGCGTCAAAAACAAATTTTCAATGAAGGGGAAGTTGGATAATAACTGAGCAAAGTCAGCAAACACTTGTGTCGTCTCGGAAGAGTACTGAGTGAAAGACAATGTTGTCAATTTTTTGCATGAAGCCAAGTTTATACATTTTATCCTTTCTACCCAAACCTTTAAAATAAGACAAGACAAATTTGGAGCTTCGATATCGATTGTTTTAAGACCATGAATACTTTCAATCCGGAGTTTTAGAAGATTTTGATGACCATGAATACATATTTTTTTGAAACCATAGCAACGATTAAGATGCATTTCCTCAAGAAGAGGGCAATTGCTGGTGAGACACTCGATCATTTCCTCATCTAACAAAACGTAATCCAGATCTAACAGTTTCAAAGACTTAAACTTGACATCATCAACCGTCAAGGACGAAGGTAAATCACAATTACATAAAGTCAAAGATGTCAACAAAGTGGCAGATAAAAGTAGGTCGGGTAAAAGGTACACTAGCGAAAAGTTTTTGTCAATAATATCAAGCAACAACACCTTTACCCCTTTCTTGAGAATTGATCTGACGCATTTGTCAATAATACTTAATTGTGAAGGGTCTTCAATCACTGCAATGAGGTTAAACGTATGTGCACTTACATTTTGCTTGCAAAACCTAGAAGTGGTATAGTCAGCATACTTGAGAAATAAATGGTCATAAGGGAACAAGGATGATGTCTCAAATTTACGGATATCAAAATTCAGAATTGGGAAAGAAGCGGTTAAAGCAAACCATTTTTTAGACAATACGCTAAGCCTAACAAGGTCTGTGGGAGAATCCAAATCGAATTCTTCAGGGGAATCCAAAAATGACATGATGTGATGAATAATAGGTTCGGGAAGGTGTGAAATTCGATCCGTTGTATGTATTATTTGACCCTCCATCTCCCAAGTTTTCCGAATATAACCAACTACAAAGTGTCGTTTATACTGCCTGCACAAAAGGGAGATGAAAGGGTAAGAAAAATTAGCATCTAGGAAGAATCTTGTAACAACGTAACTGGCTTCACATTATATATGCTGACATAATACAAAATGATGGGCTACTAGTTTGACCCCTTATTACAATGGTGTTTAATTTGGGGTTGCTTATTTGAAGTGCTTATCTACTTAACAAGCATATACCAACCTGCTTATCTTAGTGTAAAATAAGCAAATACGCAGTTTTAGCTATAAATCGTAAACTACAAATGTGCCTACTTTATTAGATAAGCTGATAAGCACTTAAATAAGCAATCTCAAACCCTTTGTGAGCTACAAATACCGTCGGGTTTAAACCAGTCCACAACTTATCACATACTTATCTTATACTTTATCAAAATGTATTCATTTCAATCAATGTATTATACTGGAGCTTATAATAAGCCCAAAAAGAAAAAAGCTTACGACCATTTTCAAATTCACATGAGCTTCTGGTAAATAAACTAACACAAACACCCAATGTAACCATCTAATATGAACAGTAACTAAAGTAATCACCTAACTAAGAGCAAGTGAAGACTGATATGGTAAAATGATTCTATAAGCAATAAATGTTAAACATGTAAAAGTATAATGTAACTTGAGATAGATAATGGATTTATAGAGCAAAACCCAAAAACAAAATTATAGTAAGATCACTTGAACAGTTTTGTAATTTGATACTAGAGTATGAATTATTGGTTTACACATTCCAATGTGATATAAAGTGCCATCTGTTTTTCTCACGTTTTTCTTGTCAGTTTACTTTATAGCTAGTGTACTAGTTTTTGAATAAGTATTTTGTACGTTTTTCTAAAAAGAGTAGTACTACTACTACTACAAAAGATTTAAAAAATTAATCCACAAAAGAGTTGTGTCATGTGTTGATTGATAGAGCAAAGAAAAGAGAGCGAAAACATATTCAAACACACCAATCAATACATGACACATCTCTTTTGTGGATTTCTTTTTGCAAATCATTTGTGGGTGTAGCACTACTCTTCTAACAAATAATTTTTTAAGCAAACCGCAAAATAGATATTAATCAGCTTTCCATTAATAAAAGTTAGACGCAAAATTAGGGGTGTCAAAAAAACCTGACCCGACCCGAATTGAACTTGATTAAACTTATTTGGTTCAAAATACTCAAGTCAATATTTAATTCGAGTTAATCGGATCAACCCGAGTAACTAGAATACTAAAAAGGCCGGATAGTGGTTTTTAAATGTTTGGCTAACTCAGATTCAGATCGACCTGATTGAGTCGAATAAGGATTTATTTTTAACTTTTTAAATATAACTTTTATAAATTATATATTTAAACAAGCACACACAAGCAATTTTACTCATATTTGGGTTAACTTGAACCCGAATTAACCCGAACCCAATTAACCCAAATTCAAATGCGGCCGGGTTCGGATATATTATTTTTAGCCTTGACATGAACCCGCTTAACGTAGCCCGATTAACACCCTTACACACTATACATTCCTAAGGGTAATGGTAACCTTGGTGCCATGGCTTGGTGCCATGGGCCAAAAGGTGCTGCCACGTCAGCAAAAATCTCCACGGCACCAGAAATCTGACGGCACAACATTCTGGCCGTATCCGTTGGTACCAGAAATTCTGGTGCCGTCGTCCTATTTTTTTTTTTTTTATTATTTTTTTTACATAAAATTAAACATACTCAATATTAGCTAAAATAAACTTCTTTAATTAAAAAAAGCACACATTATATTTAAAAAAAAAAAAATTGCATAAAAATAAAAACCTACTATTAGTATACATGCTCAAGGTAAATTTAAAATAAAGATGACAATGAAATTAAACTTCAAGGGTATAAAATATAAATTAATTATTTAAATTAAAAAAACCCCTTTTTGTTGGTCTTCTCCATGTTATCACCTGCAAACACAAACAAAAAAGAAGGAAAAACACAACATACAAAAAAGAAGAACGGAACATATAACAAACACAAACACAAACACAACATACAAACAAAAACCCACCAACGTTCCAATATTTCAAAAAAAAAAATAAAAAAAAAAATAAATAAAATAAAACGTACCACCGCGCTGGCTGGTCACCACGGCGCAAGGGCCGACGGCGCCAGCCACGGTGTCGTGCGCCATCAACTTTTTCTGGCTACATGGCGCGACTCCACCAGCCAATGGTACCTATCACTCTAAGGACTAACAATTTTTATTTTTTTATTTTTTTATTTTTTTTTATGTTCATTGTCTACAAAAATTAAAACACAACTCTTGATAAAATCACTCACAACACCGTTTTATTCATTTCATCATCTTCTCACCATCTTTCATACCCATCTTTATCTTCTTCTTCTCACTACCTCCACCATAAAATGCATAAACCGCTCACCATAAAATCACTTACAACTACCATATTTTATATATATATATATATAATTTTTATTTTTGAAAATGTAACAACTAACATAAAATACTAAACCGATCACAAAATACTTATAGTCATACTCACCATAAAATCAACTTACCACTTACATCAAATAAACTTCCCCACCCACCATCTTCTTTTTATCGGTCGGATTTCTGGTGGCCGAATTTTTAACGCACCACCATTCAGTTACCACAACCACTGCATACCATCACCCTATGCCGCCACCGTCCACTCACCATCCGCCATACTGTCCCCTACACTCTACAGCAACTAATCATCGATGGGTCATAATTAAGAATGACTCTTATCCAAAATGTGTGTTCTGATTTTCAGTAGATAACGAAGATACAAAGAAAAACGTGTACATTATTATCCCTAACAGGGATGTATTATGTCTAACTTTTACTAACAGAAGAATGATTTTTGCCAAAGTTCTCAATGCGCATGTTTAATGTGAAACTGACAAACCACAAGAAAGTATTCGTTGCAGTTTACTCTAATTTTATTTTGGCAAATATCATTTACAATGCTTATTTGAAAATAAACAAACCTTTGTACGATTACATAAAATACCTAAATGATCAAGAGTTTTTTTCAACAACATGGTAAAAAAAAAAAAAAAAAAAAAAAAAAAAAAAAAAAAAAAGTTCTAAATGGGAAAGTTAATCAATACTGTCACAAATCACCAATTTCAAGTCATTATTTTATCATTATTTACATTTTACATCTTACTATCCTATTTTTAAGTAATTAGATTTACCGAGAGGGGTTTTTAACCACGGCATATATCACAGCACTCGTAATTTTTGGACCACACCTTTTAATAATAAATTATATTATTACTTGACTATATTTTCATTTTCTGAACTTTTCCGACCATTCTTTTGATTTGAAAACGATACATCTACTGCAAAACGTGAAAAATTGCACCACACCGCGTACCGACACAACAACTAAACCTCAACAAGCAAATTGATTTGATTATCCCTCTCCTATTTTATGTCAACTCAATATTACTTTAATAATTTAACATTACTCTTTATTTCTGTACATCCACGAAACGTTCTATTCTGTCGAACCATTCCGCCCGACCAACCACAAGGACTTAGGATAAGAGTCTATGTGTTTAAAATACTAAATTCATCAAATAAGTTCATATTTTATATTGAAACTTTGATGAATTTAGTATTTTAAACACATAGATATCATCCTAGTCTTGTGTTCGTCGAGGAATGTTTCACAGATTAAACTTTCGTGATTACTTATAAAATAATTTAAATATTAAAAGTAATATTATATGATAAAATAGATAATAATCAAAATCAATTTGCTTGGTTGAGTTTATATGTTGGTGTCGGTACGCGTATGGTGCAATTTTTCACGTTTTGCGAGATAATTTCGTTTCTCAAATCAAAAGAATTCGGAAAAGTTCAAAAATAAACATATAAGTAATTAATAAATATAATTTATATTAAAAATGTGTCCGAAAAATTACGAGATGTGTGATACATCATGCGTGGTTTAAACTCTCTCGGTAAACGTTAATTTACTTAAATAGGATAGTAGTATAAAATTAACATAGTAAAAAATGACTTGGAAATTGTTGATTTGTGACAGTATTGATTTAACTTTCCCCATTTTTTAGAACTTTTTTTTTTTTTTTTTTTTTTTTTTTTTTTTTTTTTTACCATGTGTTGAAAAAAATCTGATCATTTAGGTTTATTTTATTGTAATACAAAGGTTGTTTTATTTGTCAAAAATGCACATTGTAAATGAATATTTGCAAAAATAACAATTAGAGTAAACTGGCAAAAATACTTCTCTTGTGTTTTCAGTTTTCACATAAACATGCTAGCTTAGAAACCTTTTGGCAAATATCATTCTTCTGTTAGTAAAGTTAGACATAAATACATCCTTAGGGACTAATAATGTACATTTTCTTTTGTCTATCTTCGTTTATCTACTGAAATCAAACACCACATTTTGATAAGATCAATCTTAATATGACATCATATTAGTTGCTGTAGATGTAGGTGACATATGGCGGATGGTGTATGGACCGGTGGCGGATAGTGGTGAATGGTATTGCAGTGGTTAGTGTAATGAAATGGGGTGGTTTAAAAATTCGGCACCAGAATCCGACGATAAAATAAATGGTAGGGGGGCACGTCCCTACCCTACTTTCCCATGACCCGGTCCACCGGTAAGTCGACTTTCCCTACTCCGCCGTGCACCCTACACTCCATCTACCCCGTATTTTCCGTAGGATCTTTTTTTTGTTAATACAATGATTATATATATAATGAATAGTTGAAAATTACAATAATCAAAAAAATAAAAAATAAATAAAAATAGTTACCCTCTAATATGGTGAGTAAGTATAAAATATCAAATACTGTCAGGTAAAAAGTTCCTGTTTAGTAAATTTTATATATGGTTAGATAGCGGGTTTATGTCCAATTTTTCTTATTAGGTGGAGGTCCGTGATGTAAAGAAGATAAAGTTAATGGTATAGACCAGGGAGATAGTATTGAACAGTGCCAAAGACTTAATTAAAAACACATCGTATTTTCGGGGAATTTTAGTTGTGTAGTGTAATAATTATTCCAAGAGTTGTTTTTATAATTTTTATGTTATAGACTACTAATATTTTATTAATTATAAAATTAGAATATTTTTTTGAAATTTTAAAAATAAATAAATTAGTTATTCCTTAGAGTATGTCGCAAATACGTGTAAATTGTTCTGGGTCAGACGCGTAATCGCAGCCAGTACGCAGAAAAAAATCGTTCCAGAATGTGGAATTTACACGGTGGCTGGCGCCGTCGGCTCCTTGCGCATTATCTATTTTAGTGATCATCAGATTAAGTGATACAGCCATAGCGATTGGTGGTTACAGTTTTTATTTTTAATTATTTTATATTTTTTATTTATTTTTTTATAGTACCGAAATATTTAATTTGCGCATGGTGTAGGTGGGTTTTTCCTGGTACTCAATGCACAAGAATTATGTGTGGTTGATGTTTATGATAGTTGTAGATTCATGTTGTGTTCTTCTTTATATAATTAAAGTGTGTTTCTTCTCATTTTATTTGTATTGTGTTTGCATAGAAGTTTATAGCATAATATATCTGAATATGGGAAGAAGATCCATCTAATAATATGGTTGAGTTATATTCATTAATTGTATATATTACATTGTCTTTTGATATTATTTATGTATCGTTGTAGAATTGACCTTACATGAAATTTAAATTTACTTTTTTGTCATCTGTATATTTTTTAACTATATTAAATTATTAACCTTGAGCAAGTAAGAATTAAAATAATTCTTAAAGATATAGTTTTTATTATGCTTTAAATTTTTTATTTTTGTTATATTAAAATATAATTGGTGGTCATTATTTTATATTTTATATATAAAAAGTAAGTATTTTTGCTTGTTGAATTTTTATTTGTTCCTGTATATGTAGGTAGTGTTTATTTTATTTATGTTTGCGAGTAAATAATATCGTTTTAAACAATTAATAAAATTAAGAAAAAGTACAAAATAAAATATAGTATAATAATATAATTTATTATTGTACAAGAACGTGTCCGAAAAATTGAGTGGTTGATAGTCATTGGTGGTTTAAACTCTCTCGGTAAATTAATCTTACTTAAAATAGATGTAAGTAAAATGTAAATATAAATAATGACTTGAATTGATGTGTGACAGTATTTTTACCTTTCCATTGGGAACTTTTTTTTTTTTTTTTTTTTTTTTTTTTTTACATGTCTGTTGAAAAAAAACTTATATTTACGGTTATTTTATGTAATAAAAAGTTGTTTATTTGTCCAAATAGCAATTGTAAATGATATTTGGCAAATAAAATTTTGGTAAACTGAAAATACTTTTTAGTGGTTTGTCAGTTCCACCATAAACATGATAGTTAGAAAATTTTGGGAATCATTATCCTGGTTAGTAACAAGTTAAGACATAATCATCCTTAGGGGAAATAATTAAGTGCACAGAATTTCTTCCTGTGTTTCCTTTACGTGGTTAACCATCGGATTATGACGGCCAGAATCGTTCTGATAGCCGTCAAGAATTTTACTTTTGAGTGCAAGTGGAAGATCTTTTTTAGTTGAAATGCCCGTGGAAGCACACTTTTTCCCAATTAGGCGATCCAAGCTGCCTTAATGCAACCTAATTGTGGATTACAATTACCCTTAGGAATGTATAGTGTGTAAGGGTGTGTATAATCGGATACGTTTATTTCGAGGTTCGATGTCGGAAGAATGCTAAAAGATCGAATGGTAATATCCGAGGACCGCGGGGCCGCATTTGGCAATATTGTGGGGTTAAAGTAGAATGGGGTTCGGGTTTTGAGTTATTGCGGTTTCAAGGTTAACCCAATGTATGCTATAGTATTGCTGGTAATGGGAATGGTGGTGGTTTAAAAATTCCGGCGCCAACAGAAAATCGGACGATAAGAAAAATTGGTTTGTGTGTGCTTGTTTAGAAGTTGGGTAGATAATTATATTTAAAAGTTATTATTTAAAAAGTTAAAATAAATCCTTATTCGACTCAATCAGTCGATCTGAATCTGAGTTAGCCAAACATTTTATAAAACCAACTATCCGGGCCTTTTTAGATTTCATAGTTACTCGGTTAGAATCCGATTAACTCGAATTACAAATTGACTTGAGTATTTTGAACCAAGAATAAGTTTAATCAAGTTCAATTCGTTGGTCGGTCAGGTTTTTTTGACACCCCTAATTTTGCGTCTAACTTTTTTAATGGAAAGCTGATAATATCTTTTGCGGTTTGCTTAAAAATTATTTGTTAGAAGAGTAGTACTACACCAAAATGATTTGCAAAAGAATTATCACATTAAAGAGAGAGTGTTTTGGCTAATGAGTATTGATTGGTGTGTGTATGAACTATTTCGTCTCCTTTCATGTTGCTTATGCTATTAAGTAATTTTCGTAGAACATCGCATTTGAACAGGTTACAATTTTTTTTGTGGGTAATGTTATTTTCTTTTATAAATATATATATATATAATAAGTATTGATAGTATCTAACTCTTTTAGAAAAACGTACAAAATAACTATTCAAAAATTAGTACACTAGCTATAATAAGTAAACTTCTATATAAGAAACAATAACGTGAATGAGTAGTATGTAAGTGATTTTATAGCTGATTGATCAGCGATTTTGGAATTAGTTTGACAAATATCTTAATAGTTGAATTCGGTACTCTAGTATCAATTAGTAAGCTTGTGCAGAAGAGGTGAAGTGATAATTGCTATGAAGTTATTGGATTTTTGGGATATGTGCGTGATGATAAAGAATACTGTGATTAGATACTACCGTAGGGTTCCTTGGTGTATAAAAGGAGATCCTAGGGTTTGTCTAGAGTACGTATTATTCTAGTATTCATACACTTCAAGGTTGTAAAACCCTAGCACTATTCAGAGTGCTCGTATTAATTATATTGAAGTGTTTAAGGTGTGAATTACTTGTGTTCGTGTTCTTTTTAAGTTAATCATTATATTCCGCGTAGTGATTAAGTTTACAAACAAGTCAGCTTTTATACCTTATTGTCTTAGTTTATCTAAGATAATAATACTAGTTCAACTGCTCAACTGGGATCAACAAGTGGTATCAGAGCAAGGTTGCTCGTGATATCTAGAGATTACAAGGTTTTTATGTTGACAAATTGGAGCAGACTTGGTAGAGGTATGATCGATTTTTTAAAGGGTTTTTTAAAGGGTTATTATGTTCATCGTTTGTTTAATGGAAGAATATATGGAAGGAATATAATAATTTCGTCTGTTAATGAATTACGACAAAAACATTCGAGCAGATCTAGTTCTATGTTAATGAAGTTGTCGTTGTTTGCAAGTGGAATGGCTGTTGTACGTCTCATCTTGTACAAGGTAATACTGTATTATTAAAGAAGTGATATAGTGAAGATAGATTGCACGTGATCAAAGTTTTTTTAACCTCGTATGCAATAAATTGGTTGGTGGACTTATGATGGATTGTCACATGTGGTCTGATATTATTTTTATAATTGATACATCATGGGTCGGTGATAGATGGAGTATTTAATTGGTTAATCCTCGTAAGAATGAAAGTGTTAATATTAAATGGACGAGGTGCTGCTGTTTGTTTTTATTATTGAGTAAACTGTACAGATGTGGAAGTCGTATTTTTAAACCTCGTACTTAATTGGCTGATAAAAATTGGTTGATGAATAGATTTACTTCATTATTGCATCAGTAAGATTGGGTTTATATATTAATGTGTTATCAGTGTGCTTCAAAGTTTTTCTACTGATATCACTCTACTGCTATGTATTGTAACTCTACTGCTATCATATTTTCACTCTGCTGCTCGCTAAAAACTCTGCTGCTCAAACTAAATTTCACTCTGCTGCTAGTTCAAGTTTGACTCTGCTGCTACAAATATTTTCACTCAGCTGCTCGCATTATATTCTACTGCTCGGTATTAATTTTTCTGCTGTTGCGTTTACATTGAGCTTTGTGGACATGTGTTATGAGGAGTAAGGGGAAGTCGAGATGAGTTCGATGTTAGATTATTTATGCTTTGGTTCTCGGCTTATATGGAGTTGGTTTACACACACAAACGGAGTTTGGTTTGGTTATTGTTCTTAAACGTTTTTAAAGGCTCGCATTAATTTTCTTATTGGAGAAGAGGAGTATTTGTTGCTACTTTGATGATGCAGTGGAATTTTTCAAGGTTGTGTCATATTATATCTTAAACGGTCTCACAACGTTTAAAGATAACTTGTTTGTTTATACGGTGGTGACAACAATTTGACGAATCTAGCAATGTGTGATTTTTCTTATGATGCTCTATGCACACATTGGCTATCACTTAAAGGAGTTACAGTGTAGTGCTCAGTGTCTCACAAAGGATGAGGATTTTGTCAAGGGATTGCGGTCTACTTATATTTCCTGTTTATATAAGTTTGGAGTCACGTGGTTAGTACAAGACATAAGACACAAGGTTGGTTTCTTCTACTTCAGCATCAAATTGGTAATGATTAGTTTTCTTCAACAATATATAAAGCCTACAGATTTGAAGAATCATTTTATGTACATGCATCACTCGAGGGGAAGTTTGTACGGTTTATTCATTCCCTATTTGTTGATAACAAAAAGGGGAAGAGATGTTGGAGTGGCATGGCATGGATTAAGGGGAAGACAAAGATTTATTTCATTCAGGGAGATGCTTACATCTCAACTTCTCTACTTCGTCTAGGGAAGTTCGTACACGACTTTGTTTGTTTTGTCATCATCAAATAGGGGAAGATTGTTGGGATTCTTGATTTGATGTGACAAAATAAATAAAAGAATGAAACATGAAGGGCTAAAGTGACAAAAGGGAAAAACTTCAAAGACAAAAAGATTACAAGATATTTTATATACGTAGGAAGATTTCTTTGTATTATTCCCTTTGTATAAACTCTAGCATTCTCTAGTATATAAAGAGATGCAGGGTACATAGAAAAATTAAGTCTTCCATAATGTAGATTACTAAAGGTGTGTGTGTGTCTAGGGTGTATTGTCTTGTAAACGCCTAGACTAGAGTTGTTCGATACCTTCAAGATCTGAGGTGTCTTAGATCCCTGTTACAGTTAGGTAACACGTTATATTCTGATCAAATATAATTGGAGGTGATGATGGTGAAAAACCTTGTGTCAATAACTTTGATTTGTTCTATTCCGCTGCATATTGTTATTATCATTGTTATTGTTAACCCTAGATGATATGAGGTCTAAACAACCTCGAGCTACATCGATTCTACAAGTGGTTTCAGAGCCAAAAGCCATGGGCCAAAAGCCACAACATTGTGGCTGAACTTGATACTAATGTTCTTCCTGCTGAGTTTACTGATATGGCACATTTTCTAAATGCTACAATTCTTAAGTGGAGTTCCACACAAGCTCTTGATACCAACTTGGTTGATCGTTATATCTGACCAAACTACTCTTATACTTGTATAGGGTTTAGTAGCCCTTGGATAAATCACATAATCTACTTAACAATGAAACACTTGAATTACGTCTATAGATGGGAAATTACTTAACAAAGCTAAGAAAGAATTAACCAAAACTTTGATCTATCTTGAATACCTGTATCTGCTTGTAGAATGCAGCACTATTACAACTCTAACTCTCTAAATCTTATTTCGTAAAACTCCTCTCCTAGGTTATCTCTAATGGCGCAACCTAGGGATCCCTTTTATAGCACAAGGGAAACACCCGTAGTCGTTTACAGTAACTGAAACGACAAGTATACAATCCCTTAAGCTTATAGAATATTCTAGATTACATAATATTCTAATTCTAATAATCATATTCAGTCTTTATCTTCAAGCAGTACTTTGACTGTGATCATGATGAGCAGTTACTTTACTCAATAAGCAGGTTACTTTGACTTTAATACTGTTCAGCAGTACTCTGCAAGAGCAGCACTTTGATAGTCCAGCAGTACTTGATCTTTAATACCCGAACATTGAGCAGCAACAATATTAGTTCCCCCAATTTCCTCCCTGAAACTGTGCCCTGGAGTCCTCCCCTGTTTGGAAGCATCTCTCCAAAGTAGCAGGCAGTGTTGGTAGAAGAGAACTGCTTCTGCAAATCTTCCATTTGTTGCTTCAGAGTGTTGACAAATTTCCTTGAGCCAGCTGTGAGAGTCTCAAGAGGCAGCTAACCTGAATTCCAAGTCTTATTACACTTTAATCCAAATTGGTACACAAGTATCCCTCAATTCCTTTATCTGTTTCATTGACTAGTCTCATCACTTCGACCTGGTGACCTGGGTGCCGAGAGGTGAATCATGACATTGAGCATTTTTGTACATTAGGTTAGCCATCAATTCAACAGTTCAATCCTTTTTGGGTTTTTTTTTGTTTTTTTTTTTTTTTTTTGTTTTTTCCCCTTCCACCCCCCCTCCACTTCGGGAGTGTGACCTTCCCTGAGAGGTGAGTCTGTGGGACACTTAACTCAGGTATCAAACCTCAGTCTATGATCATCTGAGCCCCCTAGTCTTTTCCAGTGTTGGCTAGGAATCCATCAGCCTGTGTTTGACTCATGGAGAATCATTCACAATAGATGTTGCCTTGGATTTTGGGTGCTATACGTATGTATAACCACTATCCGCCCTCTGCTGCTTAAGCTGAGTACAGTCAAGCGTTAGCCCTCACCAACTTGTCACCTATCACCTGTGACAGCCCCATGCTGCTACAAATCCATCCTCTAACACTGGTCTGGGGGTAAGCTCAGTGTTCTTTTGGGGCTTTCCTACGGGTATTAGGTCTTTGTGGGGATAACTATGTGGTAAAACATTTGTTCATCAAAATGGATGGGTGTCGTTTAGGGACTTCAGTTTGAGTTGCCTGATCCTTCACCCTGATGTATTTTCAATTAGTTCAACAGTATAAGGAGTAGAGGTATTGTTCGCTGACCAGTAAAATCTTTATGTTGGCTTTTTCTAAGAAAGTAAAAACACTGAACCCATTTGGACACTCATAAATAGTCTGTTTGGGTCTGTTAGTTCAATCTGATCATTTATAGAGTAATTGGACAAACCGTGGATAAGTTAAAGTTTGTTCTATGACATATAATAAGACACAAACCCTTCAAAAATCATATTTGAAAAAATTAAATGGGTCTCCTTTGCTTAAGCAGATCATAGCAGATGTATGGCTGCATTAACCTATTCCAGACCACAGTGGTTTTTTAGGACTAAACAGGGTGTAATAGGAGTACTGTGCAAAAAATTTCATTTAGTAGAGAAAAAACCTTTTGAAACTTCAAAACCAGGTTCCTCTCCTCACAGTAGCCCAAGCCTCCAGTCCTTCAAAAATTTATCTCGCTGACAAGACCTATTTGAACTTCTTCATCATCAAAAAAGCCGAAACCGGGGTGTGCCTGATGTTGTCTTCCACGAGACCAAACGCCTTTGTGCATCAACATTAAGCCCTAAGTATACTGTTCATCTTTGGTGAGTCTTAACGTGGCCAGAGGTAGCCCAAAAATTGTTGCATGAGAAGCATAAGATGATTGGATTCTCAGGTCAAATGCAT
>LBNU01029745.1:0-19103 GCA_014162995.1 Artemisia annua
AACGAGGTCATGTGCGTCGCCGCCCGTTGCGGCGGCACGCGTTTTTTTTCACAGCCTTTTGATCATTTCAACAATTTTTTTTTTAAGTATATGATACTAACGCGGGTTTTATATCTCTCTATAATCTGCAGAAAAAACATTTTTCGTACAACATACATTCAATAGTAGCAAAGTATTTCAAATTCCCAATATCTCTTTCCTAATTTGTATGGTTGTCCTATGAGTGACCAAACCTAGATGCTATTAAATATCTAATACATATATATCTTAAAAATAATTTGAATAGGTAATTAACTATTCCTTATGTTGTTGCTTAATCTATCGGAAGTTGCGATCGACGTAGTAATAACTGACAGAAATCAAAAGCTTCCAAGTTTCGTTGATTTCTTGACTTTCTTGTCTTGGCTTTTCTAATAAATTAAGTCTATCTCTTAAAAATACATAAGTTTAATGTGTAAGAGTACATATATTGGCAATGTTAAAAATATTATAGATAAGAATAGTCATATGTATTTTATAATGTGTCATATCTAATTCAAAGTTTCCAGAAACGGACAACAAATTCGCACATATATCAGCTTTCAGCAAAAACGACAACATAAATTCATATATGAATGTATGCATAAATTCAATCAACTAATTTACAGATAATCATCTTTCTTCCCTCCTCTTCCCCCTTAGCAAAAATTCTTCGTGCTTTTCTAACACGTCGCACTTTCTCGTGACATAGTGGTACTCAGGTACTAAACTACCAATGAAAGTACATTATCAGTGATCACACCAGGTCCATGTTTTAGATGATATAGTCATTTTCACTGCTCGATCACCAAGCTTGAAGTTTACACTTCTAACACCTTCGCTGGAGCGGGATATGCAGGGTCAAATCTAGAAATGACTACCGCCTCCTTATGTTGTTATATGTAGCTTATTAAGGTTATTCAACGGTACCCAATCCCGTCTTCCACAAGGTATGGAGGAGATGATACCCGTACCCGAAGGTAGAGAGGCTGCTTCCCTAGGACCTCCGGCCTTTTTGGAGGGAGTGATATGTAAAGTTCATTAACATTAATGTAAACTTTTAATTTCAAATCACCAAATTAACTTAAATGTATAGCATTAGCATGATAACATCACCTATGTCTCCTTGTATTTGTACACTGATATACAAAATGTTATCTTTGAGACTTCAGAGAATTATTAATTTATAAGGCTGGCCCAATAAATAAACAATTTTTTAAGTAGTCTATTACTTGATATGTACAAAAATTGTATGAGCTGTTGAAGACTTATGACATAGGCTGACCCTACGTCACATGATTTAAGTTCAACATGATATTATTAAAGTATTAAACCAAAGTATCAAAAGTTATATCAAGAAGATTAGTTAAATCTGCATTATTTCAATTTCAGTACACAATGCTTAACTACTTATTCTAGTGTTCCAACAATTTATTTCTGCTTGTATATATGTCAGTACAAGTACATGATGGCATAATTTTAATAATCAATGCGACCAAAAACGATCTAGTTTTAGATTTAGTGATGGCGTCGAGAGGATCATATCAGCAACTGCTTTATTTGCAGCTTCTGTATAATGAACACCATCCCATACAATAGCCAATGTCACATTATTACATATGCTATACCCCGGTTGCCCACAAGTTGCTTTCACATTATAGTTATTTGGATCACCTCCAGACCCACAACACGCCTTAAACGGTTTCACAAATCCTGCAAACACAAACAAACTATTAGGTTTGTCATTATCATTAAAGATTAGGTGAATTTGAACATGTTGTTACCATATTTTGAGGGGTTGGCGAAAAGATTGTATTTGAAGGTGTAGATATCAACATATACGATAGCTGCATCTTTTAGTACTAATCTCAACTCTTTGCACATTTTACGTAACCCTTTGTTGAAAAGTTTGGCTAAGTCATTGTGGACACGAAAGCATCCAATTTTGTCAAGGTCAGTAGCGTTGTGTGGGTGTAAGGCAAGCTCTTTAGCAGCACAACCTAGTGGACCCGTGCTGTGTATCCAAAATTTTCTCCCACCGTACTGATATAAATTCTACAAAAGGAAAAAAATTAAATATGAGTGTGTCCATAAGGAATTAGATAGCAGTTAAGAAAAGCTGAAATGAAACCACGAGATGCTTACTTGAATAGCTAGTTTAATTTCTGCTATAAAAGATGGAATTTTGGCTGCAACTGGTGCATAAGTAAGATTTGCTGCATATAGTGCAACTAGGAGATCATTCTGTCCAATATCGATCATGTAAAGCGCGTTACGAAATCCATTTTCATTTATAAAGTTCCCTGACAAACCTGTATATCAATGATTGCGAACAAGGCTTTATCGTCCAAGAAACACGTATAGAAAGCTGGAAAATTTGCAGAAAATTTAGAAACTAGAGGTGGCAAAAAGGACGCTTCAGACAGGTTGTGTAACATATCAAAATGGATAATTTTGGGAACTCGTCAGGTTGGGTTGATCAAAAAGCAAAAAGTTTACTTTTTAAATAAATTATGTGTCAAATATGATTACAAAATTTAGATTAACAACGTAATCTGATACTAATAACAGAATGAGTTAGGATGATATATGCATTAGAAATAAGTTTTGGAGCCTTCTGACCCGTTTTCTTTTAAAATATATTTTTTGGCTGACGAGTTGGAGTAAAACATAACCTGAATTGACAACTCATAAAAGGATCGAAATTGCCAACTTTAGTAAAAACACAAAGCTAAAGACGTTATGAACATACCAAGTGAAAGGAGTTCATGTGAGCGATTCTTGAAATGAACGAATTGACGAACTTGAACATCAAGCTGAAATGGAACAAATTGTGGTAAGGTCATGGCTCCAGCTACTGCAAAGTTTACTCCACTTGTGAAATTTGGTGCTAGTGATTCCAGATATGGGCTCAAATAACTCAGATTCAAATGTTCACCTGTTCCAACAATCATTATTTACTAAAGTTAGCAGCTTAAAAATTACGACAATTAGCAAAAATAGAGGAAGAGAAAGTTGACTTACAGAAAAAGTCAATGATGAGTCGTCCATCGCCAAAACGACCCGTGCCTCTGTGAAAGAATGTAATGCCATGTGGAAGGCCAATGGGAAGTCCTGCACCAGCCAGCACACCTCCAGTATCGGAATTTGAGTCACCAAAGTTAATAAGCATAGGTTGGGCCCGCCTAGTTGCAGAGATACCAACGAGCATTATCCAAACCCATAGAAGCCCGAATAGTACATTTACCGCCTTCATTTCCAATAGTCTTTACTAATTCACTTTTGATTCGATATACCGCGTCTTATATTTAAAAGGTATGTCAACATGTAATAGAATTTATATCTACTAAGATGAACATGTGAATGACCATCATTAAGGGAATTATATAATCAACTTGGTCTTTTTTATATAATATAGATGCATTAAGGAAATGACAAGGAAACATGTGCTTGGGCACCACTTCAGGATCTGGTTGCAGGAACATGTTTTATACAAGGATAAGATGTATAAGGATGCAAGTATTGTAGAAAATGATCGACAAGTAGGCGTTTTTATTAATGTTACAAAAGGAGTTAGTACATCATTTCATCGTTGTTGATGAGCTGTACAAGTTTAATGCCATGAGCATTAAGTTTAACGACTAAATTTACATGGCAACTTGTACAATTACCAATGTGGAACATTGATATTAGTTTGTTGCTATTTTATAACACTGAGCCTTATAAATGCTCGAAACAGGCCTCCATCACTATCAGTGACGTAGAGCGGACTTTTACTGTGAAGGCCAGATACAATCATGATCAATATTCTTCAACAGGAAGTGTTGGTCTGATTGAGTAGGAGAGACATTGTGACATGAAAACTTGGTTCTTCCAGCTTTGCTGCGGCAGACATCTTGGATTGGAGGGACGGAAACCTGATGGTGTCGGCTCACGAGAGCTGTCAATAGCAACACCAATGAAGCCATGAAACCACAGGATAAGTGCAAGCAATCTGAAAAGATGGCAAGTATGGATATATATATATATATATATATATATATATATATATATATATATATATATATATATATATATATATATATATATATATATATAGAGCTGTCAATATATATAGTCTATACTAATTTTAGTTGAAATTATTGAAATTAATTTGCAACTTTGAAAGCCATTTTAGAGGTTGGGAAATTTATTGTGCAAACAAATATAGTTGGCCAACTTTATTATTAATCTGTCTCTAGTCAAGTGGCGTTGGACAACCAATCAACCATATATGGATCATCATTTCAAGTAACCTCCTTCAATTCTTTATGTCTGATTTATAATTCCATCATCCTATTATAGATTAATATAAACACATGCATATAACGTATGACATATACCATGGTTGACAAAAATATCTCTATATTAAAAGAGTGAGACAGCTCAGACAAGTATTAAGTATACATTGTATCGTATCTTGTTTTGGACTTATGATACTTTAGATCTATGCCACTTTGTTCCAAATTTTAACCAATTATCTAGTTTTTGAGGTACGTTATTTATAAATACAAGTTATAAATTCTGGACATGTTATAAATAGTTGGTTATGTTTCCTTTTTAAACTATTTAATCCATAAGTAACTCACATTTAAATATTGATGTGAAAATTCATTAAATCATGTAAAGCTGAATGCATTGTGAGATAATTTTAGAGAAATGTGAATAATGATGTGTCAATGTATTAAAACTTGAATGGTTTAATGCACTAGAGATGTTCGTAGAGGGAAACATCTACCTAGCTATTTTATTGGTCACTATTATGTTGACTATAGTTAATTAGTTAGGGGTTGTAGTGTTTGCAAAATTCTGGTTTGGCAAACAAATCTTAACATTATTCTTCAAGGATCACATCCTAAGGCAATCTTACATTATTCTTCAAATCAGTGAGAGTTAAGACTATACCCATGACCTATCTGCTAAAAACTTCTTTTTTTTAATGACGTTAGTTTTGGAATAATAGGCACTTGAAGGTTGGTCTCAAAGTTGCAACTCATATAAGAACAACATCCAAGAAAGAGTATTCTTGATTTTTTCATATATACATTCGACAAGAATTCGAGGATAGTGGATGCATCAAAAACAACAAATCGCATCAAAATCTATTGTTTTATAATCATCAAAGGGTTTTTGGCTTAGTTGTATGCGCGTGAGATATTGATATACCAAAAAAAATATAAGTTTAACTTTCAGCGAAAGTGAAATTGTTATGATTGAAAGCACAACCTCGAATGCATGAATTTGCTTTAAAAAGTTCAACATTTCTTTTTCTAAGTTCAACATTTCTTTTTCTTTTTGGAAAAGAAATCAATATTTCACCAAACAAGGTTAGAGCATATAAACAAAAAGAGCGAATTCTTTAAATGCCTCGAAAAGTAAAAGTTAGTCCATATATACCTAAAGAAAAAACCATTTCCCGAAATATACGTGTGCGACTAGGCCACTTGTACGACTTGTACTATATTAATAAAATATGTGACACATGTCAAAATTCTAGTGGAGCTGCCTAGTCGCCCATGTATTTTATTAATAAAAATGTGTCACGTGTCAATATTTGGGTGTAGTAGCTCATTCGTTAGTCGTCCAACTCTATTTTATAAAGAGGTTTTTTTAAGCATCTATGAGACCACGTGTTAGTTTCTGGGCCGGAAAATTGGCTCAAACACAAAACCAAAAACGAATTGGGCTAAACAGAAAAGTAAGGGCCGAAAATATGGACCATTTATGACGCCAAAGGCCCAAACTCAATTACATAAACATTTTTTTTCAAAAAATCGACAGTAACTTGATAACTGGTGTTGTTCTATCAGAAAATCCAAATTCAGTTAAAAATCAGTTACTACTTACTACTTACAAGCCCTAATCTTTGAAGGATCTCATAAACAATCAATTCAAGTGAATCAGAAACCCTAATTTGAACAAATGGATGCAAAGGACATATTAGGGATTCCAAAAGCAAATTCATCGTCCATACCAGTGGAAAAGAAATCAAAACCACCGAAAGAGTCTCAACGGAAACCCGATGGCATTTCGCGTGAGGTTTGTTTTATTTTTATTTTTATTTAGATATCTATCAACATTTTATATAAATATTTTTTTATGAAATTTAAGTATTGTATGTATGTAGGTATATGCACTTACTGGTGGTGTGGCTCCACTTATGCCTTCTTCTGTTGATGTTAGTACTCTTCTTCATCCCAAAAAACGCCCCCAGCCTACTAATAATGACAAGGTTAGTTTTCGGCTTTTCGGAGTATAAATAAATTTTTATATATTTCAAGTCTCTATGTTAATTTTGCTGCCTTATTTAGTTGACGTTGAGCTGAGATGATGGACTAGTACATTAGTTACTTATTGATTACTCGATTAATTAACTGGCCTAGGCGTGGAGTGCTTGGGTTGGACTTTTTTATCTATACTTTCGAAATTATTTGTGTGACGTAAACATAATATTTCAATAGTTCACACTTTAACTAGTTTGAACTTCAAATATAAACATAAACAATCAACGGTACCCAATCCCGTCTTCCACGAGATATGGAGGAGGTGAGATGTAGACGGCCTTACCCCTACCCGAAGGTAGAGAGGCCGCTTCCAAAGGACCTGGTGCCTTTTTGCAGGGAGTGAGGATGGAACGCTCGCCTCTGTCTCCAAAGGAGAGGGTTTTTTCCAACCCTGCTTCCATAAATATAATACCTACTTTAAATCCGAGTAATTTGGCCGAGTTTGGCTGACTAGCTCCAAATTGCCTCGGCACCTCGCCTGAGTAATCGCCCACCTAGGCTGAGTTCTACGTTGCTTGATTGGTGTATTTGGGTTATTGAATTACCTCAGCGGCAAGGGATGAACTTTACTTAGACTCTGTAATTTGTATGACATAGTGTAAGACTGTAAGATATTGCGTTATGTAGAATGACAACTTGCATTTTTGGTTATATACATATTTGCATTGTTGGTTTCATTTTTACCAACTTACTGTGACGACTTTTGACTATTTAACTCATTCTTTGATATTGTTTTCTCCTGTTAAGTTTACCACAATGGTCCTTTGAATGTCTCCTGTACGTTTTATCTTCCTGGTTTCAATATGTCTTGTAAGGCCTTTATCTTGGCTATTTAAGTTTGAGTGTGCCTTTTTTAGTATTGACCTTAAATATATGAGTACGCAGTGCCCATTTATCTTCCTTTGCATTTATTTTCTGGAATTTGATGAACATAGCCGTAAGGGCAATCTTTAAGAAACAATAAGTTGTGCATTAATCATAACCAACCACCTCAAAGAGGTTAATGTACAATTTTGTTTGGGTGTGGCTAAAGTAGAGCGTTTATATTTGCAGCTTTTCTTGCATTAGACATCCCATTTAATAATTATTGGCCATTTCCTTAAGATACCATGGTTTTGACGGAGTCCTTTCTTTTTTGCTTATCACGTGCTTCACTTTTGTAGTATCTATCACTTATCAATCATTTCTCAAAAACTATTTTAATGAATCTTCTCAATATATGCAATTAAAACAACACATTAACCTTGTTTTAATTGTTTGGTTATATATTTTGATATTCTAAATAAGCCAACGATTATCTAACTGGTAATACCATTGATTTATTTAGTTTTTGAGGTACGTTATTTATAAATACAAATTATAAATTCTGGACATGTTATAAATAGTTGGTTATGTTTTTATATGTATCCTTTTGTAAACTATTTAATCAGGGCCGTCCCATTGATTTGGGGGGCCCGGTGCGAAATCACAAATGAGACCCCATAATCCAAGTCTTTCACTTTTTTTGTATGTGGCCCAAAATTTGTCTTCTATTTTTTGTATGTGGCCCGGTTCAACTTTGATATAATATTTAACAAATACACTAAAAATTCAAAACGTTTATATATAAAACTATAAATATTAATGAATGTATACTAAATTGGGGGGCCCGGTGCGGTTGCACCACTTGCACATGCTAATCGTCGCCACTGTATTTAATCCATAAGTAACTCAAATGTAAATATTGATGTGAAAATTCATTAAATCATGTAAAGCTGAATGCATTGTGAGATAATTTTAAAGAAATGTGAATAATGATGTGTCAATGTATTAAAACTTGAATGGTTTAATGCACTAGAGATGTTCGTAGAGGGAAACATCTACCTAGCTATTTTATTGGTCACTTTTGTGTTGACTATAGTTAGTAGGGGTTGTAGTGTTTGCAAAATTCTGGTTTGGCAAACAATCTTAACATTATTCTTCAAGGATCACATCCTAAGGCAACATTACATTATTCTTCAAATCAGTGAGAGTTAAGACTATACCCATGACCTATCTTGCAACTCATATAAGAACAACAACATCCAAGAAAGATTACTCTTGATTTGTTCATATATATACATTTGACACGAAACTTCGAGGAGATTGGATGCATTTAAAATAACAAATCGCATTAAAATTTATTGTTTTACAATCATCAAAAGGCTTTTGGCTTAGCTGTATGCGCGTGAGATATTGATATACTAAACAAAAAGATGGAAGTTTAACTTTCAGCGAAAGTGAAATTGTTATGATCGACTGAAAGCACAACCTCGAATGCATAAATTTGCTTTAAACAGTTCAATATTTCTTTTAGTTTTTGGGGAAAAAAAATCAATATTTCACCAAACATATTGGATCAGTTAGAAAAACTCATCTCTTTTGGTGACAGAGGCGACGGTTCGATCCTCACTCCTTGCAAAAAGGCCGGAGATCCTTTGAAAGCAAACTCAAGACACGAATTGAGCCAAAATAGAAAAGTACGGGCCGAAAATATGGATCGTTTATGACTCCAAAAGCCCAAAATCAATTACATAAACATTTTTCTTTTCTTTTTTTTTTAAAAAAAATCGACAGTAACTCGATAACTGGTGTTGTATCAGAAAACCCAAATTCAGTTAAAAATCAGTTACTACTTACAAGCCCTAATCTTTGAAGGATCTCATAAACAATCAATTCAAGTGAAATAAAATCAGAAACCCTAATTTGAAAAATGGATGCAAAGGATATATTAGGGATCCCAAAAGCAAATTCATCATCTATACCAGTGGAAAAGAAATCAAAGCCACCGAAAGAGTCTCAACGGAAACCCGATGGCATTTCGCGTGAGGTTTGTTTTATTTCTATCTATCTAGCTATTTTTTTATATAAAGTGAATAATTTAAAGCTGTGTTTGTTAAAATGTGTAGGTTTATGCACTTACTGGTGGCGTGGCTCCGCTTATGCCTTCTTCTGTTGATGTTAATACTCTTCTTCATCCCAAAAAACGTCCTCAACCTACTAATAATGACAAGGTTAGTTTACGCACTATAAATTTTTATATATGTATCTTCATTTTGCTGCCTTATTTAGCTGAGATGATGGACTAGTGCATTACTTACTTATTGATTACTCGCTAGGAAGTACTACTGAACTGGCCTAGGCGTGGAGTACTTGGGTTGGACTTTTTTTTTTATGTAGTTTCCAAATTATATGTATCACGTAAACATAATATTTCAAACTCTAAATAGTTCATACTTTAACTAGTTTCAAGTTCAAATATAAACATAAACATAATACTTTAAATCCCAGTAATTTGGCCGAGTTTGGCCGACTAGCTCCAAATTGCCTCGGCGGTGAGTGATTGAGTAATCGCCTGCCTAGGCTGAGTTCTACGCTGCTTGATTGGTGTGTTTGGGTTACTGAATTACCTTGCAATTATAGCGCCAATGAAATAACTTTACTTAGACTTTGTAATTTGTATGACATAGTGTAAGATATTTCGTTATGTAGAATGACAACTTGCTTTTTGGTTATATACATCTTTGCTTTGTTGGGTTCATTTTTAACGACCTAGTCTTCCTATTGATCTCAGGTGACGACTTTTGACTATTTAACTCATTCTTTGATATTGTTTTCTCCTGTTAAGTTTACCACAATGGTCTTTGAATGTTTCCTACTTTCCTGTATGTTTTATCTTACTGGTTTGAATATGTCTTGTAAGGCCTTTATCTTGGCTATTTAAGTTTGAGTGTTCCTTTTTAAGTTTTGACCTTAAATATATGATTACGCACTGCGCATTTATCTTCCTTTGCATTTATTTTCTGGGATTTGATGAACATGGCCGTGAGGGCAATGTTTAAGAAACAACAAGCTGTGCATTAATCATAACCAACCACCTCAAAGAGGTTAATGTACAATTTTGTTTGGGTGTGGCGAACGTTTTTATTTGCAGCTTTTCTTGCAGTAAACATCCCATTTAATAATTATTGGCCATTTCTTTAAGATACCATGGTTTTGACTGAGTCCTTTCTTTTTTGCTTATTACAATGCTTTCATATGAGTTCACATTCATTTATTGTTTATAACTTTGGGATTTTCCATCCAGATAACATGGGAATGGCTTAGTTTCACAAATTCTGCTCGGAAAGATAACTTGGAGCTTTACCATTGGGTATGTTATTCTTCTTTTTCTTGATATAAAATCAAGATCGTTATTTGGGATAATTATAAAGTATCCTGTTTGTTTAAACTTGTATAGGTCAGAGTTGTAAATGGAACTCCACCAACAGGAGACTATTCCTTTGCAAAGTACAACAAGGTACATGTTTTTTCATAAGTTTATTTATCTCTTTTCATAACAGTAAAGGTATAAAAAAGATACTGCTAGTTCTTAGTTCTCGAGTTCAGCACTTTGCATTGTAATAACTATTCTTTGTATTCACTGGGGTCTTTTTTTTTTATCTTCTTTATTGTCAATAATATGGTTGTTAAAGGTAATTGAAATTATGGAACGCCGTAATAGAAGTACGTTGCATGGACTTCAGAATTAAGATATATGATTACATGATGGCTCCTCACCATACATTGTTAGCTTTGAAATTTGTCCCTTCTTAGCTTTCTCATTAGCTGTGATGTTGACTTTGACATGAAATCCTGCAGTCTGTTGATGTGATTAAGTACACAGATGAAGAGTATGAGAAGCATCTGACGGATTCGGTGAGTACCAACTACCAAATTATGCTGTCAGATCTTTTTTAGTCCAGTTTTTGAGATATCTTTCTTACTTATTTTAAAGAAGTTTGATAAGAACCCTTCAAACTCCCTAAGTTAAGTTTAAAATAACAGACATATCATATTTGGTCAATCTTTAACCTTGGCAATCCGCTTGTCTTTGCCAGACATGGACCAAAGAAGAGACGGATCAACTATTTGATTTGTGTGAACGCTTCGATCTCCGGTTTGTTGTAATTGCTGATAGATTTCCTACACCCCGAACAGTGGAAGAACTGAAGAACCGTTACTATAGTGGTAATTAACCCATTGTTGTCTTATAATATCTGATATTCTGATACCAGTATCATTTTTAGAAGCCACAAATGGGTCTTTATAAATTAACCTTTGTTGTTGCCGTTGTTGTGTCCATTAATTCTGCAGTGTCTCGTGCAATATTGATTGCAAGGGCTCCATCTCCTGCTGATGTTTCTGGCCACCCTCTTGTGAAGGTATGGACTCTCGTACATATGCAGCATTGTTTTTCTATATTTAAATTTTGAATAGCATTTTAGAGTTTTGCTATGTAGCTTTTAGGCCAAGTTTTAAATCATTTGCACATTTATGTTTGATGTAGGAACCATACAACATCTCTCATGAGATTGATCGTAAGCGTGCTTTGTCCCTGGTCCTCTCACAGACAAAGCACCAAGAGCGTAAAGATGCTGAGGTATGCATTTTTCTAGTTCAAACAATCTAGGTTTTTTTCTTCTGAAGTTTAAATGAATAATGATTTTTGGTTCGGTAATTTCTTTGCTCACAGGTTCTTTCTGAAGCTAAGAAGATAATGGAGTCTCGTATGGCTGCAAAGGCAAGTTTTCAATCTTATCTGATTCATTGTTGATATATGACTTTGATGTGATGATCATTATATTTTGTGCATTTTTTTCACATACCGTGTTCTCTTTTCTATCATTGTGTTTTTGCATGCTAGTTTTAACGAACTGCTTTGTAGCATATATTGAACCAGTTGTGTAACCAGGGCTAATTGAACTTGTTGGATCATGTTTTATAGCATCATATGCAAATATTCTGGTGCAAATATGTAAATATAACACTCATTAGTTGTCTCGTCTTCTGTTCTTCAGGCTGCTCAAGATGCAGAGTTGGCTGCCACACTGAATGCTAGTCCAGAACGCATGGAAAAAACTAGTGCTCCCGTTGATATCGCATCGCCTTCTAATATGCAGGGTACTTCAGGTGTTGCACCTTTGACGTCAATGGCAGAGAATGCTGCTGCTGCTGCAGCTTCTCTTCGCATGGTATAACAAGGCGTTGGTGTTTTTTAATCATTCTCATACGTCCTCTATGTGAAGTTGCTTGTGTATTTTTTACTGATTTTCTTTGTTTGCAGCTTAAGGTATACTTAAGAACTTATGCCTTGGATCAAATGGTGCAAGCTGCAAGCTCATCAGCAGGATTGCGAACTATTAAGCGTGTTGAACAATTCTTACAAGAGCTTAAGGTTTCTTACTATCTCATAATGGCTAATATATTATTACCTTATCAATACTCTTTTGAGGTATTGGCTATGTTTACTGTAAACTAAACCTGTGTCATTTGTACAGGTGAATTTGAAACCTAAAGTCCCTACTAAGGCTGTTTGTGCAGAGCATCTGGAATTGCGAAAAGAGATACTGACTCTCTTAAATCTTCAGAAACTGGTATTGTTTTGCATTATGTTCATCTGTTTAATTAGTCTATGCTCATTATCCTCTCGACTTAATAATTAGTTACTCCTGTTATTGTTTTCAGTTGCAAAATAAGGAGGAAGGTTCCTCTTATCGTGAAAGTTCATATACCGAAACACCAGACGCACCAAAGGTTACTAAACCCTTAAAAGAATTTGGAATCTTTTTAGTTGTATTTTCCTCTTTGCAGTTAATGTTCCGGCTATATCATATGTTTTGATATGGTTTATTTTGATCTGATCTGACAGCTTTTACAGCGTGGCATGGATCAGGACCGAACATTCGTTCCTGACTCAGTAAGCTATGGAGGTAATTACTTTCTTTGGATTTCGTATATTTTCTTTTTTTGGGTTCTAATTTAATCTACATTTACTTTCCAGCAATATCAGCAGAAAGAGTTGTTAAAAGGGACCAGAAACGCAAGGTATGCAGTATACTCTCGACTCTCTTGCTGACTCTGCATACATCTCCATATCAGTTTACCTATTTATTTCTTATTCCTGCTCAACGGATCCACATTAATAATGGTATCTTTTGTTTAAAGGGACCCGGAAGAGAAGCACCGTCTTCACCAGCTCATTCTAATAAGAGACCTCGAAAGCTGAAAGCTACAGATAGTTAATATGGCAGGTACAAATACAATGCACACCTGGATAAGTAGCTGTATTTTTTTGTGTTGCCTTTAGAAACAAGTTTAAGACTCTTGACTGGGCCTTTTATTGAAAAAAGACTCTTGATTGGAAAGAAAGACACTGTTAGATTTTTACTTTGCTCATTCGCAGTATCTTGTATCTTCATGGGATTGGTATGTGTTTAAATTTAATAAACTTATCACCATCTTCTTATGCAGATATAAATGCTAGTAATGGGATTGATTTTACTTCTTATTGGCCATCAAGAAAAAGATAATCAGCATTGACTGTCTTTCTTTTCATCTTCATCGGAAAAGGTCCCAAATGGCGTGTGGAGGAAAGCAGAATATATCTGGTTTATACTGTTATACAAGGAAGCCTGGAATCTGCAATCTTAACATTCTGTAAGAGATGCCATGTGTCATCGGTAGTTTTTGCTCGCCTGAAGTTGTCAAATGGCAAACATTAGATAGTTTATGTAAATACAAGAATGTTGTGTCATATAATCTCTTGGGATTTTATGATTCGGTGCAAGTTTAATTGTGTTAGATGCTAAATTAATCTAATTCATATCGAATTATCGAGGCAACGATAATTGTTATTTGTTTTGGCCTACAGTAAAAAGTTTTTTTTTTTTTTTTTTTTTTTTTTTTTTTTTTTTTTTTTTTTTTTTTTTTTTTTTTTTTTTGCTGTTAGAACCCGCCAATCCGCAAGAACTATTGCTGCTTGATTTGTTTTCCAAAAGGGTGTTCTAACTGCTGCTAATTTTACCGTTCAAAAGAAAAACTGCTGCTAACTTAACCATTGATGAAGTGAAATTAAAGGTTGTGCACTCACATATTACTTTACTTAATACCATGTCCATTGATTCATGCTCATTTATTAAGAGCACAAGGTGTCGAGGGAGTTATAAGGCCGTCTTATAGCAAAAAGTGTTGTCACCTCAGCACTTTTTTCCTATAACTCAGAACATATAACTTAAACCAAAAACACCCTCCCTCTCTATCACTCAAGTTATAGGACGCCCCCTCTTATGACACCCTCTGACACACCACACTTAACCCAATAAAACACAAGTACAACACCAAAAAAAAAAAGGCCGTATAACACGGCTGTTAATTTTGGCGCAATGCCTTATAACTTGGGGTAGGGTGTGGAGTGGAGCCATAGGACTCGCGTTATAGGGCACCAGCTATCCCTATGACGTTGCACACCGTGTGCTCTTAGTAAGGTATTGGTTGGAAGTTGAATATTTATACTAAAAAAATAAAAGTGGGAGGTGTATGAAACAGATATACACAACATTACTGCTTCTGGTCCAAGTGTCAGGATTTGCATTGTATGGCCAAAAAAGCTTCAGAAACGATGCCTAATTGACAAAAACAAAGATCTAAGATGCTGGCCATGAATGCTGTTCCTGGCTTACCTACCCGATTCAAACCCATACCCACGCCCGTACGCCATAGCCAACGACAATTTACCTGCCAACCACGTTGCAGTCAAACAAAACAGACCCAAAAAACAGTATGGCCATCTGTTTCTCTCTGCCTCTTTGGGTGTGGTTTCCTTATGGGTCCCCTTCTCGACGGCATCCACTCGAGAGTGAATCTTGTCGTATATCAAACTGGCTCCGTAGATATTGGCCCTCTTCACACTAACATCTGGGTGTGTATGACTTATTATATCTCTTCTTTCTGTCTTTCTTTCTTTCAAGTTTTAAGCTTGTCGCCCACTTGATATGATTAGGTTCCCCCATTGCTTGGGTTGTTTTACGCCACTGTTGGTTTGCTGCAACTTTATCTGGATCACAAATTCTTACCCACGCCTACTGAGAATGGTTTTAACAAAGTTCTTGCGTCCCTTATGTCAGTATATATCTATCTATCTTTGTTGCTTGTTTTGTTATATGTGTATGTTGCTGACTTGCTGTGATTGTCCATCCTGCACCTAGAGCGTTGGTGGTGTTTTTGAGTTTGAGTGCTGAATTATACAAAGCTGGAGTTGAAGACAGTGTGGAAACTTACATACTTTTTGCTTGTGCTGAGTTGATTTGGTTAACCCTAGACAGGACTAAACTCGGGTTTGCGTTGGCCTGCGTGGTTGGTCTTGCCTGCCCACTTGCCGAGATTCCTGTAATGAAGTAAGCAATGTCTTCTTTACCCATTTGTCTCAAGAATCAATATCTATAACAAGGAAAATGACTTGTTAGGCCAAAAAAGATACGGAGTATATAACTCATTTACAAAATCTGTAGTGTTTTTTTGCTAACATTCATGGAGTCGTTGTTTTCAGACTGTTCCACCTATGGTACTATCCCCAGGCGAACATTGAGATTATGGGCCAGGTATAACTTAAGAAACATAAATAATTAATCACCTATGGTACTATCTGACGGGCGGTTATTTTTTTTGTTAATCCAGGGATTAGTAACTTGGACTCTCACTTGTTATTTCGCCTACACACCGTTCTTGATTGCATTGTCACGTTGGCTCAAAACGGTTGTAACAAAAGCAATGGTAGAAAGGTAGTGAATTCAAAAATCTGGAACGAATAAAAGCATGTACAGCTAGCAATGAATATACTTTGTATGTTATTCGTTAATTGAACTACAGAATTTTCAAACCACTATCAAATTGCTTTGTCTTGACCACAAATGAAGTTATTGAAGCAAAGACTCCGTTTTCCTCCACTATCATCGAGTCTAGGGGTTCAAATTTGTATATTATGTGTAACAGACGTGATTAGATTCGTAGTGATATATAGTCTAAACCGAGAAGCATATTTCTGATACTTCTTTTCACCGAGAATGCTCATACATCAAAACTAAGGAGTACTTTAAATGGCAGTAAGTAGTTGCTGCTAAAATTTTCGTGTCCGTTGGTTACCTTTACTATCTGGTTTAGTGTAACAAGTGCCCTTGGGGCATTGTTTTGTACGTTTAAACAAAGAAACTTGATGTTCACTAAATTAAAAATAACATCTAATTAAGCTAATTTTCAAGTTCATTTAATATGTATTAAATACATTTAGTCGTTTACGAACAAAAAAGGAAAGTAGGTGTTTGATTAATACATTCTAAATGGTGTCTGTGAGTGTCACTGTTAAACAACATTTTATAAATTTTATTTATGGTTAATTGCTTGAAAATGTATCATACTTGCCACTTTTTGTTATTCTGTGTACTGAACTTTTATTTTTCTTATTTTGTGCACTAAACTTTAAAATTTCAATTATTATGTGTATTTTGTGACCATTTCACCTTTAATTTTTTCAAAATTTGAAGGGTAAACTGGTCATTTTATATGGCTGAATAGTTACAAAATACACACAATAATCAAAATTTGAAAGTTCAATATATATAATAAGAAAAAAATAAGTTCAATACACACAATAATAAAAAGTGGCAAGTATGATACATTTTCAAGTAATTAACCCTTTTATTTAATACACATTAATTCAACTCATAAATTACCATTATTAACTTTGATTTTTAATTTAATAAACTAAATGTTTTCTTTTATAATTACGTTAAATCTTAACCTGAGGGCATTCGTTAGCCAAACCATTTGTAAAATAAACTCTTTAGAAGAAATGCATTTTCTGTCATTCAACATGTTTTATATTGGATTTTGTATAAACAAACCATGATACATGTTTAAGTTTAGGTTTCAACTTTCAATATGTAAACGACATTTACTGAAAACATGAAATAATCGGGTGGATACATTGCGTCTTGTTTCTTTTTGGAGAGTGAGCTAGAAAAGCATATTTTAAACAATGTTTTCATTTCCGATACCAATTAAACATGGTCATTGATTCTTTTCCTTTTGGCGTGTTGTCTAGTGCCAGTGGTTTGTGAATAAAGCAAATTCTGTAATTGATGTGTCTCTTGACTAAAGTACATCAAAGTGATTTGGACTGGACATGATATTCTCATGTTTAAATTTCACTAGATATGCATTTTGGAAATGTTTAGATAAATGGTTCAAAACTGCCACGAAGATGTTCAAGTTACTCCCGTAAAACTGAGTCAAAGACTAGTCATTCACAGGTTCTCTGTATTGGAATATGAAGATTGTATAGAATCAATTGAGTTGTGTCCATCGATGCATACAAAGCAATCCCTTTATACCCTATCTACATGCACTATATAAGGTAAATTACAATCATACTTTAATACATGATCATCTACAACTAAGCCAAATCAATATAATAAATGTGAGCTTATCCCAATGAGTCATGAGCTTATCCCAATGAGTCATGATCGACTAATACTCTGAACGGAGAAAACCATATTCTGATATTCGATTACCGTTTACATGCGGCTTTACAATTCAAAATTTCAAACACATATTGCACCTACTATTTTCGAACGAACAAATGCAAAAAGTAAGTGATGCTTTCTTTCCCTAATTACAACTTTACAAGCCATTGATTTGCATGGTTATTTATAAGGGTGGAAACGAGCTGATCCGAGCTCGAGTTTGCCAGAACTCGAGCTTGACTCGTTTATATATGTAAAGCTCGAACTCATTTTGGGTTTCATATTTTGAGCTCGAGCTCGGCTCGTGAAAATTTTCACAAGCTCAAGTTTGGCTCGGGCTCGAATAATTTTTTTTTTTGAAACGCAAGATATTATAAACATACCACCCAAAAAACGGGGCCTCGCAAAAGTAAATGTACAAACAAGGCAAGCAAGCCCAAAGCTAGAAGCCTAAAACACCAAGAGCAAAAATTACAAGCACATATACATTTAATAAAATAAATTGAAAGGCCTAGCATCCCAACTGTTCCAGTCCAAAGCTTCAACCCAATAGGGCTCGAATAATTTGTATGACTTGTTAAAAGGAAATAAAGCTCAAATGAAACTCGGCTTGTTAATCACACTAAGCTTGAACTCGTTTATTTCTTTTAAGCTCGTTTATACGTGATTATACATATAGACAATACTGTATACATTCGCATATATTTCTAGGGCTCGTTTAGACTCGTGAACCAAGTCGATCTTAATATATAAAACTCGGGCTCGGGCTCGATTATTAAATTTAGCCTAAATAGGCTCGAGCTCGTTTAGACTCGGCTCATTTGAACTTTTTATTGATTCGATTTCGAGGTTTTTATGAGTGGGTCGACTCGTTTGAGAATTTTACCAATCCTATCCCGAACTTGTTCTTGTTCACATTTAAATACTCAACTAACTTTACCATAAGTTGACGTACGTGTTTCCTTTTAGATACAAAACTTTTTGTCTTGACGATGCAAATGAAAATATATAAAAGGTACTGTGATAATTTTTGTTGCCATAACTCCATAAGGGCGAATGTTGAGGAGCATTTAGTGAACTATTCAAGTTACATAGGGTGTTCATAGACCCAGGGGCACGTTTGTTTGACAGGTTTTGACTTTTAGGAATAGAGTCATACAAATGTTTTAAAAAACGGTTTTTTTATCGACCCGGCTAAGTCACCGGGTCACCGGTTCAACCGGCGAGTCGAACCGGTTCTATGAAAAAGAAAATGAGATGAGTTAACCTTAATAACATACCACCCAAACAACATTTTAACACTCCAAAGTCAACCCAAAACAACAATTAAACTTAGAGCTATGTTTGTATATATTTACAGGAATAATATATAATCAATTAATCTAACACAAATACTACTCCCTAA